>VZTO01022552.1:34998-63868 GCA_013400615.1 Syrrhaptes paradoxus
AGCCACTTTTTTTCATTGCAGGTTAATGCAGAAATTATTCAGTACTATTATTGTTGATCAATTAAGCAATGCTTTGCCAAGCCACAACTATGCCAGTACATTATTAGCTTTAATATTTTTAAGTATTTTAAGATAGTCGTTCTAAGTTTGACAACAGTTGCACTTGTAGTCCGTGTCTCAGAGTGTACAGTTGAGATGCAGAGTTTCTGTAATTTTTACTTGTGCTGATGTGGCTTACTAGTTTTTATAGACTAAATCCAATCTCAGGTAGTAACATGTCTTCAACCTTCATGTTTTCAACAAGTCAAATGTCAAAAGTTATGTTCGTTACTGGTCAGGCAACAGTACTCAGCAATACCTTACTAATACCTTACTTAGTTAACTGATTAGCCCTTCTCATCCTATGTTATATGGCCCACATTCTTTAGAGTTTAGAAACAGAATTTCAGTACATGTAACCTGGAACGTGGTGAAGATTCCCTGCATGTCTGCTCTGTTCTTCATACTGATTTAGTAACTATTGTCTTTTCAGAGATCCCGTTGGTAATTTTTCCTGAAGCTGGTAGCTATGGGAGTTGCCTCTAGGACAGAAAGCCAAAAGCTTATTTTTCTCTTCTTATTCCAGGTGTATTGTAGGGTTTTATATAAATAGTTACGTAACTTCTTACATACTTATATTGAAAGTTTTCTATGAAGGTTGTTTTGAGTAAAGATCTGGGTATTCTGGAATGTGGGAGTTGAAGTGGAACCTGGAAGTGCTTGGTCCTGTTGCAAACTGTGTTCTAGACCTGTCCTAAATGAGTTACTTAACTTGTGTCTGTTACATAGCCGTGTTCAGCATTACTTTTTTCCTTCCTATAAAAGCTCTCAGATCCCTATGTGAAGAAATGCTATTTAAATTAATGTACTAACTCGAAGATGGAATTTTTTTGTGTGTAATGTTGTGCTTCAAAGGATAATTTAATGACACTTTAATTTCAATTAGACAAAAGCAACAAAGGTCTGTAAAATGCCGAGACATGCTGAATGATTTGAAAGCTAAATGTATAGAGAAATTTTGCAGACAAGTCCTTTGGGTTTGTCTTTAAAAATAGAACCAAAAAAAGAACAAAACCAAAGGTGAAGATGTGGTGAATTGAGATGCACCACATATGTATTTCATGTCAAACCCCTTTTTTTAAAAAAAAAAAAAAAAACAAACACATTAATTTCTGATATGGTATGCTGAGAAGAGGTTAAAGGATACGTTAAAGCATAGGTTTGGGGCTTACGTTATTAATTTAGAGATTTGTAATTTTTGTTCATGATGTTTGAGGCTACCAAATTTTAGGCTTCTGCTTTGGGGAGAAAAAAAGGGAGCCTGGAACAGCATGCAGTCATACTGTAAAGGATGTTACAGAACTCGGTGTTGGGGAAGTTTATACT
The DNA here is from genome assembly GCA_013400615.1 of Syrrhaptes paradoxus. Classification (NCBI taxonomy): domain Eukaryota; kingdom Metazoa; phylum Chordata; class Aves; order Pterocliformes; family Pteroclidae; genus Syrrhaptes; species Syrrhaptes paradoxus. The sequence goes on from VZTO01022552.1 coordinate 36,424, forward strand.
AAAGTAGGCAGTGGAAAAGCATAGCTGTAAGTCTAACCATAAGGATGTTACTTTGACAAAGAAGTCACATTTCTTTCACAAAGGTATTATATACTCTAATAAACTCAGAAACATGGTAATTTTTCAGATTTGAAAATCTACGTCTAGATGTTTAAGTGAGCAGGATATGTTTGATGTGCTAAGTACTTTAATAAAGCATTCCAGTGAAGTGTATTGGAATTGGGCACTTTGAGCATACTTGACTATTAAATTAGGGGCCTGCATGCAGACACTTCTGAATAATGGCATGCCTAGAGTTTAGTTGGTTCTAAAGCATCTGAAAGAATTTAGTGTTCTGCCTATTTCTCTATTCCTTTGATTTATTCCTAATAGAAAAAATTGAAAAAAGCCAGGGTCCTTAATACTTCCTAATGAACTTCTATGGCTATAAAGACATAGAAGCTTTTAAGGTAATTCTTTGTGAAAAGGGAAATAGACAAAAATTTAAGAAAACTTGTACAGTAAGTGCACGTAAAAATATCTTGTATCTTGTTGAAGATGATGTGAATCATAATTACCTTGCAGGAAATAAAGACACCTCAGGCAGTTGACTTTTACAGCAAAATGTAGGAGTTATTTTTAGCCTGAGGCAGAAACTGAGGAGCATTCCATTAACTGACAGTCTTCTTTAGTCTAAAACATAAAAGGGTGTTTTAATATAATCCCATTTTGTGGGTTTGCTTCTTCCTTTCAGTTAAAAAAAAAAATGGACTCGTCAGATGTCAGATCAGTTTTGGTCAAACTTATCCTGAGGCTACTTGAATGCAGGTGTTGCTAAGCAGCTCAACTCTAGAAACCACCTCTCATAGCATGTTACATTTTTTATAAGATGCAAGAATGTTTGAGAGTCAACCAAGAAATTAGAAGTGGGTATGTTAATGTATTTATGCACCTACCATTCTGTTTCCCTTTTTGATTCTTCATAAATTTTTTTGTGTTCTGTTTATTTTAAAAAGATTTGGACATTGTTCAGGTGCTTATGTGTTCTAAAGCTTTCAGGACTTACTGCTGGCTGCCTTAGACTGGAAACTGAGATCTGAACCTGAATTCACTATCTTGAAAGCTATCGGTTAATTATGTATTCCATTATGATGAGTGTATACATCCCTAGAGCTTTTTATAAGCTGGTACAGTTTTTTAGTTTAGGTTGAGGATTGTTGTTATTCTGCTTTGAGATCCTGCTTGGGTTGATCTGGGGCCACCGTGATGGTGTTCATGCACTGCTGAACTTGTGGTTAATCGATTGAACTGACCTAATATGGCTCCATCTAGAAGTAGGGGAAGGTGTGGGTATGCAGATGTGGTACAGTGATGTTCAAGCTGACTCTGAGACCTTTGGATGTCAGTGTTGCTTCCCACTTCCAAGAGTGTTTAGTGGACTTGCTGCTACGTTGCATAGGTACAGCTGTGTTTTTAAATGAGCGAAGAATTTGCATTGAGTCATGTGCCTGAGGTCTGCGTGTCGCACGCCGTAGTTTGTAGGCAGTGATATTACAAAGAATAGCGTTTGTACCATTTTGGAGAATGGAATGCTAGAGATGTATTTGAAAATGTATTTCTGTCCCTTTAAAGTATGCCTGTAAAAACCTTCCTTAAATTTGTTTGTTTTTTAATTAAAAAAGTAGATTTACTGAAGTTGCAGTAAATAACAAAAAAGGCTAAACTGAAGGATAAATTCAAGATGTGGCTATCCCTTAATGTTTTACAGAGCTTTGACAAAGATCACAAATGTCCTGATATTTAAAAAAAGCAGATGATAAGCAATGATAGCTCACTATAGACATACTTTAGAAGAGACAGTTTTGTCATTTTCTTCTTGATTAGGACTACAGGTTGCACTATCTATAGAGAATTGATGAACAGCATAAATAAGCAGCTCACTGAACAGATGTATAAGAATGGATTATTTATTGTCAATTGTAATAGGCTTTATTAACAAGCAAACTAAAAGCTATGAATTGTTCAAGTGCCCAAGTTCATGTTTTTGGCTTTGTTACTGCCATCATTGATCATTATACTTTATTTGCCTCAGGAAATAAAGTGAAGAAATAGAATGGTTTAAATTGCCTTTGTTGCTATAACATCAGAACTTTAATCAATAACTTAGCATGAAGAAAACTGTTGTTTTTTTCATAATGTTTCCTCTTGATTTTGCTTTGTGTAATCCATTAGTTTATTTTTAGCTTCATTTTCTTTTGCTCTTTTTTGTCTGTTGAATGCATGATGTATCCAGTGCTCATACTTGCATATGAGATTGTGTTAACAGAGCATTTTGGGTTTCTTCATAATTCTGAGACTGAGACAAACTTTTTTGAAGAATCCGGGGAAAAAACAGGCTGGGTTGCAGTAAGCATTAACTACTTTAGATCTGCAGTGACTAGATGACTGGATTCTCCCTTAGTTTTCAAAACCCCTCCAGCATAAGTATGTGACAGACAAAACTTGTATTGAAAAAACAGAGGCAAGCACATGACAAAAGAAAGTAGAGCGCCAGAATTTGAGTGTGAGAAGGGAGAAAGAAAAGTGTGTTCCAGTCAAGTTTTGTCTACTGTGTTTTAAAGTTTCTGGTTCTGAAATGGAAAGAGTGTTACAGGCTTTCTTAAAACACATGTGACCAAAATTTTAGTTCATATAAATGTATATGAATCCAACCTAAGTTTTGAAAATTACCTTTGTTATGTTTGTATGAGCCAGTATGTCAGATGTACAACTTAAAATGTACCTCTTTGTTAGAGGTTGAGAATAAACTAAATTGAGAAATGGAAATGGTAGAATTTACGTAATGATTAGTTTAGTGTAGAAATCTACATCTGAAACAAAAGCTAGAGACTTTTTTTTTGTTGGTTTGCCACATTCATTCATTTTGCATAGCAGGACTCCAACTGGACTTCAGAGGCACTATATGAACTGGGATCTGTTGTGGGACTAGTATTTTGTCAATATCAAAAGTTACTGATTAGCAAAAGGGAAGTAGGGCCTGTAAAATATTTTTCCATGGTTCTAAGTGGATTTTTTTCCATTATAATCTGCTCTTATCCAACTTTCAGAACTCAGATTTTTCTCTCTTTTGTCCAGAGATGGTTCTTCCACTTGGACACTGTTTATGGAGAAGCTGCACTAATAAATCATAAACAAATCTGCTAGTATGTCACAGTATAGTGGGTGAGGGGGACTATATTTTTTTTACCATTAGGATTTGTGTTAAAATAAAAGCTTGATAAATAAGTAGCAATATTTTTCATTTGTTTCTGAGTGCAGCTTGGATATTAACATTACAAATATGTTCTAAAAAAGCAGGTAGTATTTAGTCATCAACACAAAAGTAGATATACTCCTCTCACATTTCATTAGTCTATTTGACAAGGGAATAATGAAATGCATTTGCTAATCAGCCTTGCATTCATAGGCAAGACTGCCATTTCTCCTCTTTAAATTAAAATCAGTACTCAGATGTCATACTGAGATCTTCTAGTTGATCAAAGCTTGAAATACCAGTTAGTTATTCGATTTCATTTGGATGATGCTGAAGGAGAGGCTGATTTAGCATCTGGACATGGCTGTAGAAATTGCATAGAAACAGAAGCTTGTGTACTGCTGTAAAGAGGTTGCCATCAAGGATGTTTATAACAGAAGTTTCTTTATATTTGGAATTTAGCCTGGACCATACTTTTCTATCTCTCTTGACATTGTACAAACTACTTGTAAGCCAGCATACTGTGAGGGCAGGCTGAGAGAGTTGGGGTTGTTCATTCTGAAGAAGAGCAGGCTCTGGGAGGACCTTATAGTGGCCTTCCAGTACCTGGAGGGGGCCTACAGGAGAGATGGGGAGGGACTTTTTATAAGGGCATGTAGTGACAGGTCAAGGAGTAACGGATTTAAACTGGAAGAAGGCAGATTTAGACTACATATTAGGAAGAGATTTTTTTTTTTACTGTGAGGGTGGTGAGGCACTAGAACAGGTTTCCCAGGGAAGTTGTGAACGCCCCATCCCTGGAGGTGTTCAAGACCAGGCTGGATGAGGCCTTGAGCAACCTGGTCTAGTGGGAGCTGTCCCTGCCCATGGCAGGGGGGTTGGAACTCCATAATCTTTAAGGTCACTTCCAACCCAAACCATTCTGTGATTCTATGAATTTTATCGGTGGCTGGGTGTAAGAAGTGAGCTTAGAAGGAATGGCATGGACAACCAAATACACTGAATGGGATGTGCAAGAGTGGACCAGGTGAAGTGGGAAGCAGCCTGCCTAGACAAAGAAGTCTAAAGAATTCAGTGGTAGGTCACAGGTGTTTGTTCATGGAGATAGTCACCTGACTCTGAAATCAGCTCCGCATCTATGCTTGGGCCAAAATAAGTGCAGCCGTGGGTACAAGGAGGGGCATATTTTCCGTGTGATAGCCAGCCCTTTCAAAGAAGACTTCAAATAATATGTTCTGTCTGCTCCTTTTTTTACATATAGAGGAAGCTTGTTTGAAAACAAAGTTTTTGCCATTTACTTGGCTTGTAGTTATGGAAATCTGTACCTTGCTGTATTTTGCTCTGAGAAAATTATAAGTTTTCTACTCAGTGTTTAATGACTTGGCAGCTGCTGGTAGACATTGATTTGAAAAATGAGATTGTAAGTGAAAGTGAAAATTTGTTGAAAACAAAAGAAAATTATTCACCTTATTTTTCACTTTTAAGTACTTGATTAAAATTTTAGGTGTCACACATCATGTCTGTAAGGGGATATTCCATTAATAAGTTGCAGCTGCAGGTTTTATTTGACAAGAACAATCTCAAAATGTCATGTTCATTCATTCCTTAACTGTATGATAAACAAAATGCCTGAAGCCAATAGAGATAACAACAAATGGGGACCATCTCCTAGCAAAGAGACACTGGCTCATTAAACAATCATGTTCATCCTTGATATTCCAACCCTTTCTTTTCTTTCTTCTCTCAAAATTCTGGCACTACCAGATACTGGCAGTACTGTGCACTAGTAATTAAGAGAAGAAAGGATGTGAAGCCTATATTCCTGCACAAGTTCATTTGAGGTAAAAATATGTGATATCAGTAAGTCTTTCTCATTGATCATTGAGAGGATTTAATTTGTAATAAATCTTTTTTCCCAAAATAGAACAACAATAAAAAACATACTTAATGAGGGAAACAAAGAGAGTAGCCCATTTAAAGTGCAACTAGCAAGCTTCTGAAGTCCTTGTTCTTTTTGTGTGTGTGTAATGAAGGAAAGTAGCAGAATGGATAAAAAACTAAAGTAACTTTGTTTTAAAACTTATTTCTTAAAGGGGAAAGAAAAAGGCAGAGGGAACTGTGTTTTCTTTGCTTGGCTTCATTGAGACCAAGCAGACAGACAGATTTTCCTTTTTGCAGAAGTAGTTTGCTTTTTTTATTTCCGATTTGTCTTAGTAATTTGTGTCTGACTAATTTTTTTTTAATAGCCTGTTAGGTACAGTGTCTACTTCTGTAATCAATGTATGATTTATTGTTGTTCATTCTCTGCTGTATTTAATTTTGATTTAACTAAATGAGACTGACTGTTTTCATTAGTATGGTAGCCATTTAATTCTTAAATTCACCATGGCTCTTGGGTATATACTTCTAGGGATTAATTTATTATTTATTACTTTAGATCTTCATTCTTAGTATAAGTTTGTAATGTTTATGCAAAACTATGCTTGTAGGGGAATTTTTGTTAAATTACCTTTTGAAGTTTTAATGGGTTGGTTTTTTTAAAGACTGTGTGCTGGGAACTTTAAAATAAAACATCCTTTCAGACTGAATGGATATAGCATGCCTTGGACTTTTTTTTTCTCTCCAGGTATGTCTGAGGTAGAGCAAAGGTCAAATGTTAACCATCTCCTCAAGTTACATTTCAGATTAAGAAGACATGAATGTCAGGAATTTGCAGGATTGAGTTTAGTGAGGCCAATAATGTCAAAGTATTTGAAAATGTGAGGAGGGGGAGAAGGGAATGCGGCAAGAAGGAGGGGGATATTTCGGAGATACTTAAATAAATTTCATCCAGAACAATGTGTTACAGGGGATTGCGGAACTGGTTGTGTTGGGATAAAAAATGTGTGTGGATTTTGCTTTTAAATTAAAAATCAGTTTATTTGTTGTGAAATGGTTTGGTTTTGAACAAAATAAATGTTTGCTGTTTGTTTTTTGGGTTTTTTTTGTTGCTCTTATTTTTGCTCAAATGTTTTAACACCTTTGAAAGTCTGCAATATAAGTAGGTAGAAGTGTAATCATGGATGTTCAGTTGGTTTTGGGTTTTTTTTAATTGGGAAGCTTTCCAAGAATGTGCCTGTTTTCTACTTAAATGCATTTGCTGCTTATAATTTTAATGGGTTTATAGATGAGTACTTTTTACTTTCAAGGCCAATCCTGCTCAAAAGGTGGAATCGTCCTTGAAAGGTAGGTTTATTTCTAAGGCTTTATACAAAGCCACTTATTTCCAGAGGTTCTTTTGATTGTTCAGAACATAATCCTGTCCTCTAAATATTTAATCTGTTGGTCAGAATGTTTTGTACACAGCAGTTGGATTGAATCCCTTGATTTTTAGGGAATATTGGACTTGAAGATAGCACTATGACTGAGTCGGTTCTTCTTGAAACATAGCTAGGTGTCTACTGTTGCCATCAGCTGATCCATCAAGAACTTGTCAGGAATTCAGTCCACACGGCCATGTTACATTTCAATTTCTTTTCTGTTAGAGTGAACAATGTTGTTGGTGTGTCATCATCAACAGCACCAAAACCTGGACGAAAGATAGCAAGAAGGAACAACTCAACTGTTTTAAAGTATTTGGAAGGAGAACTACCAAGCAAAATGGGGACTTTTAAAATATATATATTTTTTTAAGNTTCCTTTTTGCAGAAGTAGTTTGCTTTTTTTATTTCCGATTTGTCTTAGTAATTTGTGTCTGACTAATTTTTTTTTAATAGCCTGTTAGGTACAGTGTCTACTTCTGTAATCAATGTATGATTTATTGTTGTTCATTCTCTGCTGTATTTAATTTTGATTTAACTAAATGAGACTGACTGTTTTCATTAGTATGGTAGCCATTTAATTCTTAAATTCACCATGGCTCTTGGGTATATACTTCTAGGGATTAATTTATTATTTATTACTTTAGATCTTCATTCTTAGTATAAGTTTGTAATGTTTATGCAAAACTATGCTTGTAGGGGAATTTTTGTTAAATTACCTTTTGAAGTTTTAATGGGTTGGTTTTTTTAAAGACTGTGTGCTGGGAACTTTAAAATAAAACATCCTTTCAGACTGAATGGATATAGCATGCCTTGGACTTTTTTTTTCTCTCCAGGTATGTCTGAGGTAGAGCAAAGGTCAAATGTTAACCATCTCCTCAAGTTACATTTCAGATTAAGAAGACATGAATGTCAGGAATTTGCAGGATTGAGTTTAGTGAGGCCAATAATGTCAAAGTATTTGAAAATGTGAGGAGGGGGAGAAGGGAATGCGGCAAGAAGGAGGGGGATATTTCGGAGATACTTAAATAAATTTCATCCAGAACAATGTGTTACAGGGGATTGCGGAACTGGTTGTGTTGGGATAAAAAATGTGTGTGGATTTTGCTTTTAAATTAAAAATCAGTTTATTTGTTGTGAAATGGTTTGGTTTTGAACAAAATAAATGTTTGCTGTTTGTTTTTTGGGTTTTTTTTGTTGCTCTTATTTTTGCTCAAATGTTTTAACACCTTTGAAAGTCTGCAATATAAGTAGGTAGAAGTGTAATCATGGATGTTCAGTTGGTTTTGGGTTTTTTTTAATTGGGAAGCTTTCCAAGAATGTGCCTGTTTTCTACTTAAATGCATTTGCTGCTTATAATTTTAATGGGTTTATAGATGAGTACTTTTTACTTTCAAGGCCAATCCTGCTCAAAAGGTGGAATCGTCCTTGAAAGGTAGGTTTATTTCTAAGGCTTTATACAAAGCCACTTATTTCCAGAGGTTCTTTTGATTGTTCAGAACATAATCCTGTCCTCTAAATATTTAATCTGTTGGTCAGAATGTTTTGTACACAGCAGTTGGATTGAATCCCTTGATTTTTAGGGAATATTGGACTTGAAGANGCTTTAGTTCATGCTACAAGGTACTTAACTGTTCCTGTAATGAGGCAGAAGGACTTACCTATTTCAAACATTTGGCAGCTGCCTGGTTAGTCTCCATAGAAAGTCCCTTGATGGTCATCCCTTGATAGTAAATAGTGAGGAGGAAAGGTGTCATGAAGCTTACACACTGGAAATCGCTGTGCTGTACCTGCTTATAGAGTACTGTAACAGAAATGGGCATGTCACTTCCAGATGTTAAATGTCTGCCAGGAAGGTTAAGAAGCAAATAAAATTAAAATACACTGACCTGTGTGCTTTTTTTAATTGAGCTTAATTTGAAGTCAGTCTTAATTCCCAAGATGAGCTCTACCAATTGAATTTTACTCTGCTATGATTTAGACTAAGATTTGCATTATTTTTGTCTTTGGTTCCTAATTTTGATGAAATATTTACTATCAGTTAATTTCTGGAGTAGATCTGCCTTTGTTGGTACACCTGCTGCTTACTGTAGTTATTGACTGCAGGTTTATTTGTTTTCATCAAACAGTGCTTTCCCATCTAAGTGGGGCATGTGGGAAAATTTTATCTTACATTACTTTGTAATTAAAATACAGTTGGCCTAATGTGCCTTGTTGTACACCAAATAATTGTGAAAAATAGGTTAGTGTAATGGCGGTAGGTACCTTTTGGACTTCAATAAACAATATGTTTTGTAGACAAATCCAGTTTATGAAATTTTGTAGAATTCATATTTGTATTATCTTTATTTGTATCATCTTTCTTTGGAAGTGATAGAATCATAGAATCATTAAGGCTGGAAAAGACCTCAAGGATCATCAAGTCCAACCCTCAATCCACCACCTAACTCACTAAACCATGTCCCTAAGCACCACATCTACACGTTTCTTGAACACCTCCAGGGATGGTGACTCCACCACTTCCCTGGGCAGCCTGTTCCAATGCCTGATCACTCCTTCAGTGAAGTAATTTTTTCTAATATCTAGCCTAAAGTCCTGCTCAGGAACCTAAGAAAGCAGCCTTTCAAAATCAGCAGGAAGAATGGGTGTGAAATAGTTATTACTGTGGGTTGTTCAGTTACAGAGCTGGGTCTTATTCATGCGTGCTGAAAAGACAATTAGACTCATTCATACAGCCAGTATACCTTTTCAAATGGTATTTGCTGGAGGCTTCAGTGCCACACAAAATGAGTAGCTAAAGGCTGCACCCATGTGTCCCTTGGCTTCTCACTAAAATCATACAGCTGTAGGCAAAGGAATAGGATTTGTAGTATCTATGTGAAAAGAATGCAAATTGCCTCTTATCTTTAGAAGATGAACAGAGTTGCCAGGTGTATGGGTTGGTAACTTCTTTCTTTTTTGGGAAAGTAGTGGTAAAAGTAATCTTTTGTGGTTGTTTTTCGTCTACAACTTTTAACCTCTGAGTCCTGTTTCTTCTTTTCCTCAAATCTAAGAAAGTTGCCACACTCAGTAAAAATAAAGCTCTTAAAAATTCCATAATGGAAGGTCAAGAAAAGAAGAGAGACAATTAACATGCAGCACAAGGAAATGTAACATAAGTGAAACCAACAGAAAATAATTAATGCTACGGAGAGAGATTGTGGAGTTTGTCAACGCTGATCTGATTTCAGTGAACTGTCAGATCACAAACCCATTGGGTCACAAATCCATTGGAACCTGACCTTTATTGGATTTTGGTGCGTTCAGAGCTCCTTGCTCAATGTACAGTCTCTGTCATGTGGCGTGTGATATGAGTTGTGACTTGACTGTATATATATATATATGTGCGTGTGTGTGCGTGTAGCCTGCGGAGTAAAAGTTAGAACAGTAAAGCAGTAAAGAAACCTTTAGATAGGACAGCTCACTTTTTAGAGGTGACTAACTTACTAAGTAAATGTTACAGTAAGAAGTATACAACTATCCAGATAAAGTGGGTGCATTTCAAACAGTCTATCTTTCTCCATTCTGCTAATGAGTAATAATGTATCAATTGGCTGTTTCAGAACCAGCAATTTTGGCTTTTGAAAGCTTTTCCTTTACATATTTTAGGAGAACTTTTCTACACGTTCTTCCTAACAAATGCATCTGTAGCTTGTTTGCTTTGTTTGCTTTGCTTGGATTTCTTTTTTTTTTTTGTTTGCTTCTGCATGTGTTTTTGGATACATGTTTGGATTAGTGCCTGAAGCCTTCTCTGCACCGAGCTTTGAAACACAGAACATTTTGCCTGGATCATTTTAGGGAGGAAGTATTAATCTTGGCTGTTGCCCAATTGTAAGAAAAATAAAAGCCAAGTGGACCCTGAGATTTTCAGTTTTGGGGGATGCTGGGGACAGGGCATGAAAAGGAAATCAAACAACCCTACTGGCTCTGTAAATGCTTGGAAGTGTCGGTTGAAGAGCGCCTTTGGAAGTCGCAGAGCAGTACTTTCAGCAGTCCTGGTTCAGGTCAGCCATGGCTTTGTCTTGCTTAAGCTTGAAAACCTCTTGAGGATGGAGGTTCCACTGTCTGACCTGGTGCTGTACTGCCCTTTCACAGAAATGTTGTTCCTAGTGTCCAGTTGATGCATTTTGTACCCTTTGTTATATCCTCTGCTGCTTCTGAGAGGAGCCTGACTCCATTGTCTTTGTAACTAACCTTCAAACAGTTCTAGGTTACTATTAAATTGCTCCTTGATTTCCTCTTTAGCAGGTGAAACAAGCCCTTCTTTTTCATGTAGTCTTGCTCTATGGACCCTCTCTAGTTTTCTTTTCCTCCTGTTGACTTGGTTCCCTCGTTTCAGAAATGACTTTGATTTTGTACTTTCATCCTGTCTTAATATGAGCAAGGGGAGTATAAGGCATTTTTATTGGTTTTCCTTGCCCTTGTTGTCAGTGAGCAGAAGCATATCTGAGAAAAATTTCTTTCTGTTGGTTCTCCTTGCTGGAGCTACCAGTCATCAGAAGCGTATCAGCCGGAGGGTGGTTTGGAGGGTTTTTTTCTAAAGGGAAAATGAACACAATTCTTTCTCAGAAACTAGTTAAAGTTTACTTTTTTTCTCATCTCCCCCCCCCAGTGATTCAGGGACCTAGGGAGCTTAATTAATTCAACTGTTCTTTCAGCAATGGAATCAACATGGATCCAGAAAGGATATGTCCAATGCAGTAATTCTAAGTAGGAAATATTTTTTGAGTTGTTTCTCATTCTTTAAACTGAAGCATTTTAATTGCTAACAGAACCAAAAGTATTTCTAGTTACAAAAATAGTTGGTGTTTATTTGGATAGATACGTATTCACATATTTCTAGTATTTTAAAGAATTCTGCTATTGTTTGCAGCAGCCATCGAGGAGAATCACAATCTTGACGAATTATGGAATGCATATACAAGTGTATCTGTTCTCCAGTTGTAGATAGCTGAGGTTTAAATTTGAATGTGAAAACAGCGTTAAATTTTTATTCTGACCAGTAGAAAAAAATTGTAACTTTTCAAGTCCATCCCAATATCTTAATCATTCTGATAGTGTTTGTTTTGATAAAAGTTATTTGCCGCCTTTGTGCTGATAAGAAAAAATACTTACTCCAGTATTTTATGAGGAATGTTTGTTCCTTCTTAAAAGTTTTAGGAAATGTTTAGAAATAGAATGGACTGCATAGTGGTGTTTTTTTTAAAGGATGTTTTTGGAAGTTGAATGATGCTGTTGTTTACGCAACATCACTTATCTTGGTGTTTTTAAGAATGGTGTTTTATTCCCTTGGTTTCCTTCCAGAAAGGCAAATTCTAAATTATGCGTCTAAAGAATTAATTTTTTTAATCTTAATGCACAGTATGAATCCTCAAGCATGCACTTTCTGGTGGCAAAGTTCTTTGTTCCTGGGTTGAAAATAAGGTCTGTCCTTTAATTGTGATTTCACTCTTTTAGTCATGTTGATATTAAACTTATACTTGGGCAATACAAAAATGAAATCAGCACTTGTTTTGTTACTCAGAATGGTGTGAAATGGCTTGTTTGTGAATAAAGTGCTTGATCTAGTTCCAAAGCCCAAAAGCAATTTGAGGAAAATTCAAAGTAATTTTGTCATTCTAGTACTTGTCAATGTACTATTTTTATTTATCAGTAAAGCATATTCTAGGGAACAAGTGCTGGCTGTTGAGTTGCTGACAAGTCTCTTTCTTTGGCAGTTTGAGGGAGTTTCTTAAGGGGCATACTCAGGTTGGCTCTGTCTTCCAATAGTGAATAAATGTGACATTTGTAGTGTAAAATTTGCGGATGGCATAAGGCTCAATAGTGTTCAATAATGTTAGAGTAGTCATAAAATACATTTGATTTTATGGTTTCCATCTCAAATAAGGCTAGNTGCTTTTGTAGTTTGTTTGCGTTGTTTGCTTTGCTTGGATTTCTTTTTTTTTTTGTTTGCTTCTGCATGTGTTTTTGGATACATGTTTGGATTAGTGCCTGAAGCCTTCTCTGCACCGAGCTTTGAAACACAGAACATTTTGCCTGGATCATTTTAGGGAGGAAGTATTAATCTTGGCTGTTGCCCAATTGTAAGAAAAATAAAAGCCAAGTGGACCCTGAGATTTTCAGTTTTGGGGGATGCTGGGGACAGGGCATGAAAAGGAAATCAAACAACCCTACTGGCTCTGTAAATGCATGGAAGTGTTGGTTGAAGGGGGCCTTTGGAAGTCTCAGAGCAGTACTTTCAGCAGTCCTGGTTCAGGTCAGCCATGGCTTTGTCTTGCTTAAGCTTGAAAACCTCTTGAGGATGGAGGTTCCACTGTCTGACCTGGTGCTGTACTGCCCTTTCACAGAAATGTTGTTCCTAGTGTCCAGTTGATGCATTTTGTACCCTTTGTTATATCCTCTGCTGCTTCTGAGAGGAGCCTGACTCCATTGTCTTTGTAACTAACCTTCAAACAGTTCTAGGTTACTATTAAATTGCTCCTTGATTTCCTCTTTAGCAGGTGAAACAAGCCCTTCTTTTTCATGTAGTCTTGCTCTATGGACCCTCTCTAGTTTTCTTTTCCTCCTGTTGACTTGGTTCCCTCGTTTCAGAAATGACTTTGATTTTGTACTTTCATCCTGTCTTAATATGAGCAAGGGGAGTATAAGGCATTTTTATTGGTTTTCCTTGCCCTTGTTGTCAGTGAGCAGAAGCATATCTGAGAAAAATTTCTTTCTGTTGGTTCTCCTTGCTGGAGCTACCAGTCATCAGAAGCGTATCAGCCGGAGGGTGGTTTGGAGGGTTTTTTTCTAAAGGGAAAATGAACACAATTCTTTCTCAGAAACTAGTTAAAGTTTACTTTTTTTCTCATCTCCCCCCCCCAGTGATTCAGGGACCTAGGGAGCTTAATTAATTCAACTGTTCTTTCAGCAATGGAATCAACATGGATCCAGAAAGGATATGTCCAATGCAGTAATTCTAAGTAGGAAATATTTTTTGAGTTGTTTCTCATTCTTTAAACTGAAGCATTTTAATTGCTAACAGAACCAAAAGTATTTCTAGTTACAAAAATAGTTGGTGTTTATTTGGATAGATACGTATTCACATATTTCTAGTATTTTAAAGAATTCTGCTATTGTTTGCAGCAGCCATCGAGGAGAATCACAATCTTGACGAATTATGGAATGCATATACAAGTGTATCTGTTCTCCAGTTGTAGATAGCTGAGGTTTAAATTTGAATGTGAAAACAGCGTTAAATTTTTATTCTGACCAGTAGAAAAAAATTGTAACTTTTCAAGTCCATCCCAATATCTTAATCATTCTGATAGTGTTTGTTTTGATAAAAGTTATTTGCCGCCTTTGTGCTGATAAGAAAAAATACTTACTCCAGTATTTTATGAGGAATGTTTGTTCCTTCTTAAAAGTTTTAGGAAATGTTTAGAAATAGAATGGACTGCATAGTGGTGTTTTTTTTAAAGGATGTTTTTGGAAGTTGAATGATGCTGTTGTTTACGCAACATCACTTATCTTGGTGTTTTTAAGAATGGTGTTTTATTCCCTTGGTTTCCTTCCAGAAAGGCAAATTCTAAATTATGCGTCTAAAGAATTAATTTTTTTAATCTTAATGCACAGTATGAATCCTCAAGCATGCACTTTCTGGTGGCAAAGTTCTTTGTTCCTGGGTTGAAAATAAGGTCTGTCCTTTAATTGTGATTTCACTCTTTTAGTCATGTTGATATTAAACTTATACTTGGGCAATACAAAAATGAAATCAGCACTTGTTTTGTTACTCAGAATGGTGTGAAATGGCTTGTTTGTGAATAAAGTGCTTGATCTAGTTCCAAAGCCCAAAAGCAATTTGAGGAAAATTCAAAGTAATTTTGTCATTCTAGTACTTGTCAATGTACTATTTTTATTTATCAGTAAAGCATATTCTAGGGAACAAGTGCTGGCTGTTGAGTTGCTGACAAGTCTCTTTCTTTGGCAGTTTGAGGGAGTTTCTTAAGGGGCATACTCAGGTTGGCTCTGTCTTCCAATAGTGAATAAATGTGACATTTGTAGTGTAAAATTTGCGGATGGCATAAGGCTCAATAGTGTTCAATAATGTTAGAGTAGTCATAAAATACATTTGATTTTATGGTTTCCATCTCAAATAAGGCTAGATAAAATGTTTTCCCTCACCAACTTAATTTCTTTCTTTATGACTTGCATGTAAGAAGAGTGGTTTGTTTTTTTGTTTTGTTTTGTTTTACTATTTTGCTATTAAACTAAAGGTTGTGTGAGAATCCCCAGGAATCAGACATTTCCCAAGAGTGTGACTTGTGAGAGATGGTCTGTTCTAACTACTGCTCCTGCAGCCATGATGTGCTGCACATCAGAGTAAATTAGAGCACAGCTTATTCATTCTCCTGCTACATCACAGGAGTTGGGTTTTGAATACCCATTGCTCTTTATTCTTCAGACTTCATTAATAGTTTCGGACCGTGAGTAAAGTTCTAGGTCACTGGCCCTTTCCCTGTTAGTGTTAATGGAGCCCTTTTTAAGTCTACTGGAATGTGAAGAATGAAGTTTTACTTCCTTTTTTGGGAACTCCTAATTTTTGCCAGTTGTATGATTACTTCAAGCTTCTGCATTGCTTTAAGCAATAAGAGAGTATCATTAATTCATTTACTATGAATATTTAGAACTTACAACACAATGAAATGACATTTAAGCCTTAGCCTTTTAAGAAACTAATTATCATGTATATGAAGATTCCCTAGAAGATGGGAACTGAATGCTGAGGTTTGATTTAGTGATACCATTTTAAAGTTTCTTTTTTATGTCAAGGCGTGTTTTTATTCTGATGCCCTACTGATAGGCTGAGGGGAAAAATAAGATTGGAATGAACAAATAAATTATTTTAAGATAAGCATGGTTCAAGTCCTATTAAAAAAATCAGGAATTGCATTTGATGTTGAGATGTACAATTCTAGTCCTTAATGTAAAATTACCTTTTCACAGATCAGTTTAAAACTAGCAGCTCCAACTTAAAGTATCATAGGATTTACAAGGTTAGATGCTGTGGCAGTTTTTGAGAAGTACAAACAGGTTTAATTTGGTTTGGAAACAGTATGGCAATAAGTATATTTCATTTACCAAAAACTCCCTCACACTATCTTATTAAAATGGACTTTGCATGTTGATGGTTGTGTTTTTCAAGGAAAAAGATCAGGAGGAATGAGACTGTTCTCTTTTTTGTGTGTGTGTGACTGTATCCAAGTTATTATCCGTAACCCAGGTTATGTTCTGCAGCAGGCTAATTTAAATCCTGCTAGGAATGCACAGTATCCTTGCCAAAGGGTTTCACGGGGCAGTTGAAAGCTGTGTTCCAAAACAGACATTCTTTACAAATAGTTCAATTAAAATTTTGTCTTTAAGAATGACTATAGTAGTGCATTTGCTTTGTGGCAAATAGAGGTAAATGTTTAGTCTGTGCTGTTGAGTATCTAAAAGTTCAGCATGGTTAGCTTTGCCAGTAGTGCAGCTCAGTAGAGGGTGGCATTTAAAGAAAACCACAAATTAAAGCACTGTAGATGTGTAATAAAAAAACCTGTTGGGCTGATTAAAAAGAAAACAATTCTTGTCTCTTTTTAAAAAGGTTATAAGTAAGTAGTGTATCAAAGCCAGTATAGTTAGATAAATACCCAATGTTTTAACACTTGCTCCACAGTCAGACAGATGGTTCCACCAGTGGTTTTCAGATTTTTCTTCTGGAAGTGCACAGCAGCATCTGTCACTGAGAACTGTGACCAGATTGGGTTGGACTCATTGCATTCATCTGCCAGAGATCTGCAAGGGACTGACTGCTTTAGACTTGGAGTTATGGTCAGACATCAGCTATGATGGTGCTAGTATTGGGCTTTGTGCCTCTTGCTTGCCTTTCTCACTTAAGGTAGAGTTACTGATAGTGGGTGTGCTGTTAGCCCATTACAGTGTGAAATAAGGGGTTTGTTTCAAACAGTCCGTTTGAATATTTGAATTGAATCCTTTCAGTTCAGAGGTCTCATAGCATGGCTGTGGCCGAGTGCTACATTTCCTTTAGAGGATCCTGCCTCACTTAAATATGCCATTTTTTCCTCAAACAATTATTTGGTCATACTCTAAGTCATGTTGTTTTGTCTTTCTGTTTAGATTGGCAGTATTATGCTACATTGATGAGTACTTGCCATTAGGAATCACAGAATCACAGAATGTTAGGGATTGGAAGGGACCTCGAAAGATCATCTAGTCCAATCCCCCTGCCGGAGCAGGAACACCTAGATCCGATCACACAGGAATGCATCCAGGCAGGCTTTGAATGTCTCCAGAGAAGGAGACTCCACAACCTCTCTGGGCAGCCTGTTCCAGTGCTCTGTCACCCTCACTGTAAAGAAGTTTTTTCTCATATNAGCAGTTCCCTGTCCTTCTTGAACTGAGGGGCCCAGAACTGGACACAATATTCCAGATGCGGTCTCACCAGGGCAGAGTAGAGGAGGAGGAGTACATGTTCAAGGACCATTTCTGTTTTCTGCCTGGTAGAAACAGGAGTAACTATTCATGTCAAAAGAGGATTTTCCAGGGAGTGAGTTC
This sequence comes from Syrrhaptes paradoxus, assembly GCA_013400615.1. Lineage (NCBI taxonomy): Eukaryota > Metazoa > Chordata > Aves > Pterocliformes > Pteroclidae > Syrrhaptes > Syrrhaptes paradoxus. The sequence goes on from VZTO01022552.1 coordinate 53,587, forward strand.
ATCACCAGTGAGGATAAAAATTTGTAAATGAGCATGTCCAGATAGCTTGCACTCAAAGCACTTGACCAAAGTAATCCAGTAATACTGATTTCTAAGAAACCTTGGAATACTAGAGAGGTTTTCAGATAATTTGAGTATAAAATTATGTTTATAATTAAAAAAGGAAATCCAGGAGCATAAATCTTGATCAGCAGATACTACCTGGATAGATGTTAGTTCTAGGTAAATTAGCGGGAGATTTATTTTACTTCACTCTCTTGACTAAAGAACAGGCAGTGTAATTTAGCAGATTTTTTTTTTCCTATAATTTTAACAGGATCTTTGAAACCTTCATTATGGAAATCTATTGTAATCTTCTTGTGAGCAGGTTGTGTTAATAGGAGGGCACAGAGTGTAAGGAAGGTAGTAATTTTGACTAAACAAGCAGTGAAAATGGATATGGATCACAGTTTGTTCAGTAGATACACTAGACTAGTAGTAATTGAAGTTAATGCTATGGTGCAGACAAATCAATAATGTCAAGGGGGAAAAATGTAATTTAAGATACTGATATCCTATGCTCTTAGAAAGAAATAGTCTGTACATCAAAATGACATACGAGCCGTTGTCCTCATTGAGGGAAACAGTCCAACCACACCAGCATCCTTTCTTGGCTAGGATGAGTGGGAATGTGTTGGAGAGCGTAGCGGGTGTAGAGCAACCTTTTTCTTTTTCTTTCTGGTTCCATACTGTTACCTTCCTAGATTAGAGCAATATTCTGCTTAGGGAGCTCTTGATGCGTGTGTCTGTGTCCTCTGATGAAGAGCCAGAGTGCTGCAGTCCTGTACATGCTGGGTGGTGCAAGAGCAGAATTGCCCTGCTTCTTACGCTTGCTTCTCCCAGTTTGCTGTGCAACTGCAGTTGGTTTATGTGGGATGTGCGCATGAACGTTGGTGGGGAGAAGTATGTTCTTGGTGCAATATGTTATCCTTATTTGTTATATGCGTTGCCACCGCAACTTTTACTGCAAAGAATTTACTGTTATAAAATCCTAGAAAATAAGGCTGCAGAGGACCTTGGAGGATCGTCTAGTTTGTCATCTTGTCCCAGCAGGATCCTTGTTACCTGTGTTATACCTGATGTTTATGTGACATTGCTGTGTTCTCTAAGATCCCTGGTGATGAAGGCTGCTTTTCTAGGCAGACTGCTCTATGCCCTTTTTTTGTGTCTATGTTTTTTTGTTTGTTGTTTTTTTGTGTAATGCATTTGTTGTTTTTGCAACAAAATCTTATTAGGTTCAATGAGATAGTGTGCATCCTGTCTGCAAGATGATTTTGTGCTGTCACTGGCCCAATAAATTGTTTATAATGTTAACTGGACTTCTGGGAGAAATCCTTTCTTACAGCATTTTGTATCATTGGTGAATGACTGCGAATGTATCATTGGTGAATGACTGCGAAAGCCTTTGTGGTGGTTGATGTGCAGAGATGTACTTATGTCTTCCTTCCTTCTCTACACATTTTAAAAGCAGTTTTCAAACACAAACCATAAATTGAAAAGCAGCTGGTGAAGAGAGTCAGAGCCTTTTATTATGCCAACTCCAGTTAATAAGATACTCCATTATATATAAATGAAGACAGATAATTGTTAACCTGGCTGTTTCACTTTTTCACATTCAGAGCCAGAAGAGATCCTAGGTCAGACTTACATTTCAGGCATAAACTACTACAGCTTAATTTACAACACCTTCTTTTTGTCTTATTACAAATCCATGTCAGAAGTACAATACAAAAATTATGCAAGTGTGAATGGAGCTCTAATTGTAAGAAAAAGGAGTTCCATTTAAAAATATGTGGAAAATTTAACTTAAAGCAGTATTGAGAGAATACCAAAACCCTAGTACACAGGGCATAGTGTAATAGCTGTGTTATGATCTTTGTGGTCTTGATTTGAATGGATATATTTTCCTAAAATTACTTGCATGTGTTAGCAGGAGAAATTATAAATGTGAGGAATGCTATCTGTACAAGGTGTACGTATTTTAATGACCTTTTTGCGTATCTGCACCGAGAGAGGGGGTAATTCGATACAAATTTCGTAAGGAGTTAGGCCAGGTATAGTGAGTGGTTCCTGTCCTTTTGCTGCCCCTTTTGTTGTGTGTGGACACCTGCTTTTATAATAGTGGAGGTGTCAGGTTTGAAAATAACATTTTTGGGTTTTGATGAATTCATTTACAGTGGGATCAGTTCCTGTACAGGTGAACATTGTGCCAGGACAGAAGAATGTGCAATGCAGGCTCCAGGATGAGCAGATAAGGCTGGGCTGTTTGACCAGTCTGTGGGTGTTTCCGAGTTCATGCTGTTGGTGCTGGAAAAGCCAGGTTAAGTCTCGTCTCTTCATCCTGGTTGTTTATGTTGCAGTTTTCTTTCAGTTATAATGGCCCAGCTGCACATGGAGCCAAGCTGTAAGAAGCAGTGCATTAATCCACTGTCCTTGACTCCTGATGGCCTTTTTTGCCTTGGGAATCATGTGGGAGCTATGCCTTTTGGTGGCATGGTGGTGGAACTTCCAGTGGTTGGATGGATGAGTTCTGCAGCTCTGTAGTAGTTCTGTTGTTGCTACTTAGAGTAATAGCAGCAGTGCAGGTTAGAAGGGGAAAAGTGTTCTGTAGCCCATACAACCTGCAGGTTAAAGAGGTCACCTTGACCATGTGCAAAGTCTGAATTAACAGGTTTGGCTCCCCTTAAAAATATGTGGTGTTTACTATTATTTGGAATACTATTTATATCCCAAAATAGGTAATAATGTTCCACATTAGTATGTGCTTTTAGATTAATACTGCTGTATTTCTCTGATTTGAATTGCTGATGTTTAACGTTAGTGAGAGTTTAACCTCTTCTGTGTCTGGGCTATTTTGCATCTTTGCTTTTACCTGACTTGCCTGTGACAACCCTGCCCCTCATTTGATCTTGTAGTTAGCTAGACCAAGGTGTACAAAAGACACATCACTTTTTTTATAGGGCTAGTTTTCTGCTAGTAAATTACCCTGACATGTGTCCAGGGAGGTGATGCAGAGGGCTGGTAGATGCCCATGGGCAGGAGTGGGAAAGAGGGAGCTGGAGTACGGCTGAATGGACAGACACATGCTAATTTAAGCTGTTGTGGAGCCTCAGCCCTTGTCCCTCATATTGTTAAATTTGGTAGGAATCTTGGGGGAGGGAGAACAGTCTTATTTTCTTGGCTGGAAAAAGCAATTGCAGGGGGGCATGTGAAAATAAAAAATAAGAAGTAAAAATAAAATCAAAGCAAAGCAGAGTTATTTCAGTGTCCAAATAAAGTTTGGCTCAATTTTAGGGTTAAAGTTCAGTTGTGATTCTATCTGAAGTAGTTTCCTTTCTTTAAATTGTCTAGTACCCTCGAACAGTTAGTCATAAATATGCAGAAAGACTTTTTGTTTCCACATTGTTTTTATAATGTTTGAAAGACTTTTGGATTCCTTAGTCTTCCAAATCTAGAGACAAGAATCCTGTGGCAGGGGAGGGGAAGGGTTTAAGATTGTTCTTGAACAAGAAGTAATGTGTATGTAAAGCTGCCTGCTAATTTTTTGTCTTTTAGCACAGGTGCTAAAAGGTTAATAGCTAGCCTATCACTTCTGTTGTATCAAGAGATTTTTTTTTCTAGCCTAAAGCAATGCTAATTTCCATTTAAGGAAGAATGTCAGCAGGAGCCAGCGGTATTTACTAACTTGCGCCTGTGAAAACATTCCTTTTCACCCTCAGATGCTCACTCAGCCTTCTGTTTTCCAAGTGGTATTATTACAGGCTTTAGCTTGTAGTCTGAGAAATTAAAAGCACGTTTTAATAACGTGAATAGCAGAATCCTCATTCCTGACTCCTCCTCGGTACTTCATCACTAGCATTCCCCTGTCTTGGATTGGGGTGCAAGTGTAGCAATGGCTGGGGGATTTATTTTGTTGCTGTTGTTGGTTTAGCTGTGGGTTGTTTGTTTGGGGTTTTTTTGTTGATTTTTTTTTTCTTTTCCCCTATCCCCTACTGGAGCATCGTTTTATCTTTGAATGTGGTTTGTGGGTTTTTTGTCATTAAGATTCTTAAAAACATTTTTTTTTCTTGATTTAAAGTATCATTTGGCTGTGAGGGGTTATTGCATGAGATGAATGGAGCTCTGAATCCCATCTCCAGTGTTGTCAGCTCATGCTAATTTCTCTCCTTGTCCTCTTTGGTCAGAGCGAAAGACTGTGGGGCTGGACACTTGAATGGCTTAGGGCTGCTCCATGGTAACGGTGTGAATGCTCCTACCCTGTGGCACCTACAGGATATGTAAAATGTTTTACCTTTCACTGGGGAATGATGAAGCCTTTGGTTTACCACAGTTTGGTCTACAGAAAACAATGCATGTGAACAGTTACAATGGAGAAGAGGATGCACGTTAATTTGTGTAGAAGTCTTAACCTTAACCTCAAGCTCCCTTCACACTCAATAGAAGGTGGGGGGAGGGGTGTCGTGGCCCTTTCATCCTGTGCCTCAGCAAGGGAGACCCTTGCCGCTGCAGTACCAAGCAGTGAACGGTTCTGGAGCACAGAGCAGATCCGTGTCGGCATGTAATAAAGTTTCCTGAGCATCTTCAGTGGGTAGATTTCCAAGTACTTCAGAAAAGAGGACTGTGCCTTTTATTCCTATTTTACAGTTGAGAAGCACATGTTCTTGTTGATACTTCGAATCAAGGAAACAGATACTTTATAAGCTGAAATCTTAATGATCTGCTTGAGCTGTCTGGCCTGAAAAGGTACATCTGTTAACACAAAGAACTTTGGTTGCTGAATACCTGGCCAAGATTTAGGCTATATTGTATGCAAGTAATTGTATAGGTAAAAACCCCCAAAACTGTATCATTCACTCAACAACTAAAAGAAACACTAATTGAAAAATGCCTTTTTGTGCAAACTTTTTCTGCACTTATGAATATTAAGCTTCTATTTATCCAGCATGTTCCCTGCTTTATTTATTCCTGTTTTATTCTGGTTTGATTTGCTGTAGAAATACCATACCACTCTCACACAATGAATTACAGTGGTGCAAAGTTCCCGTGAGTGCAGTTGTTTTGAACCAACTCTATGACATGACTCATTCCTCCCATTACAATCCTGTACTACATTTCCTCACACCTAGATGGATTTGGTTTTGTGTCTGTGCATGTTCTTTGTTCTGAGGTCACCATATGCAAATGAAGTGCTCTGCTAAGGTACTCTGACCTGCTCGTACTGTTTTAAAGCGTGCACATGAAATGCTTTTGAGTCATGTCTATCTGCATGCTCCCATCCTGAAGTCTTACTTTTCCTTATCTTTTGGGAAAGGTGTATGTCCAGCTCTGTCTTCTATCTGGTAATCAAAATGTAAAGATTTTGGGTGAGTGCTGCGGGGGATATTAGGCAGATCTGACAGTGACAGACCACAGAAAAGTATAATGCGTAGTTTTGCTTCTCAGGCTGATTGAAACAGATGTGTTCTTTGCTTGCTTGCTTATTTTTGCTGCTGTAATCTCAGTTTACTTGCGTAGCTCCCTCTCACCAGGCATCAGCAGCATGTTTGTTCTGTGATCCTTTTCCCACAGCTCTTTCTGTCTCCCACACTTTCTCCTCCTTACTCATAAGTCAGTCCTGTTCCCTCAGTTCCTTATGGGAGCTGTTGAATGGGAAAAGTCAAACACCTGCTGAGCTGGTTCAGGGCTGTATACAGTGCTGACTGCTCAGGTGGAAGGGTAACTGCCTGCTTTGTCTAGCCCTTGAATTACTGTGGCAGCTAATCAGTATCTTTCACTTTTAGCAAACTTGAATTTAAAAAAAAAAACACACTTGTGCAACTTTAGTATCTTAAATATACTAATCTATTTTTAAATATTATTTCTTACTGTCTGGACACCTCCTCCCAATCCTCCTATCACTAGTGACTTCCAAAAAACATGGGGACAGAAGGGCTGTGATTTCTGAGCTTCCATAAGAAGCAGGGGTACAAATGCTGGTGACAGAAGACTATCTTGCTGATAGGACATGGGATTGCACTATGAGAACCTGGACTGCATTTCTGTCAGGAGCCTTGGGCATTTATAAAAAAAAAAAAATTGTTGGCCGAGTGCTGAGTAAGAGGTTCCAAATGTGGAGCTAAAGGGGGATCTTGGAAGTCTAGGTTGGGAGACAGCTTCACAGCATTGTTGCTAGGATTAAATTGTAGGTATAAGATGTTCTTCCAAGAAATAGTTACAGTATTGACTTCAATGGCAATGTTAAACTTTTTTGATCGCTGGGTATCAGCATCCTAGCAGACTTCAGCACTACAGATGTGCTTTGTCTGCATGGCTTCGATCAGTACTTTCTATTTCTAACATCAGTGCTAAAGGCTTCAAAAGTGCTTAGTTACTGCCTTGAAAGTAAAATTCAACAGTTATTATCCAGATATGTGCCTATCCTGTTTAATGTGCTTTTTCAATACTTACTCTCCCTTTCTGCCCCACAGCTGAGTGTAGAGTCCTCATATCTTTTTAGGTAGAACAGCTATTTATATTAGGACTCAAACGGCTGGCAGAGCAGGAGACTTGGTTGATATTTTTATCAGTTTTTCTGTTAATTCAGAAGATCCCATTCCCAAATGAGAAATGCAGTACAGCTCTCAGAAAAGCATTGTGCCATTCTTTTTCCCTTGGAATTGGTTCTGAGTCTGTTGTCCTGGCTTGTCCGTGCTGACTTGGTTGTCAACAGCCTCTTTGTCTTTGTTTAGTTTGACCAATCCCACACCCACTGTGTGTAAACACTGAATGAGGTTCAGTTGGATAGAAAAAGAAAAATTACAATGAGCTTCTTAAGCAAGAGGGCAGAAACCTGCAAAGGCACTGTATTTCATTTTTTAAAAGCCTTTTTAAATGCAACTTGATATTCAAGCAATATAAATTGCTAAAATCTGTAATGCTTCAGAGGATAGGATAGTTAGAAATACAGTACACTGATTAACCTGTTTGATCTTCTTTCAGAACGTACCTCAAATACTGATCTCATATTTATTTCTTTTTAGAAGTACCATAGATGTGCTAGTGAAGAAAATAGGAATTAGATGCCTTCTATATTACATGGTCTTCTCCAGGATTTGTTTCTCTCCCTGCTCTTTTGGCTTTAAAGAGAAGGGTGCTCAATCCATATGGCGTTTATCTACATGACAATGTATCTTTCTTTCTTCTACAACAGTGTTTCTATTTGCTTAGTTTTGGCAGAAGTACATGGCAATGGAAGTCAAAATGATGGTGGTTACAGGCATTTCAACTCCATTATCTAACGAGTGGCTTTTGTTCAGCCATTGTAACCAGTGAGTAAACTGCTCCCTTTTCAGAGAGTTTACACTGTCTCTTGATAACAGTGTCTCCAAGAATCGTATCTAATACAGGAGCAAGTTGTATAGGCAAAACAAGAGTCTGTAGGTTCATTTTGTATACGTCCAGGAAGAGTTCTCGTTTCCGTTCTTGCAACCTGCTATTGTTGTTTCCTCATATGTATGGCATGATGCAAATAAATATTTCTCCTGTGAACAGTGTGAATATCCTCAATATTTCTCTCTCTTCCTCCTGGCTGAAACAAGCTAACTTTGTTTTGCCAGGTTTCTTCTGCTCAGCCACTGGTTTGTGATCTTCCTGTTAGGTAGGATGCATCATTTCAGAATGTTAATCAGGAGGCTGAGGAGATGGGTTTAGTGACTGACTCCACTTTGAAACAAAATTATGATTTTTTGGGGGGGGGGGGGAACATTTCTGCAACTTTAGATTTGTATGTTCAATGCTATTAGTGATTTTTTGTGTACAGAGTGTAGTCCAGAAGAGGGAAAAGGTGTGTTGCCACAAGCAAAATTTGGTTAAAATGTAGAGGAAAGAAGAGCAGTGAGCAGAATTTCAAAAAAAGGGGGGGGGAACTTTAATTTCGCTGTTCAGATATAGCACAGCTCTATATTCTAGAAGTCTGGACCCTGTAGTTCTGGAAGTCAGGTGGGCAGGAACTACCTGTGGATCATAGCAATAGCAAGAATAATATTTGTCTGCTTTTCTCTTAGTCCCTTTGTTTGCTGTTGGTTTTTGTTTGCTTTTTAAGAGCAGAGCATCAATACTTCTAATGGGCAAGTGGTTATTATGTTCATACAATGATTTCCCCATGGAACAGACATCAGCAGTTTGACTTCTTTGCATGGGGATCTTCAGTCAATTCTGCTGTTTGATACTTCTGTTCTTAGATGGTGGTCAATCTGAAAAGGGTGTAAGCTGCTAACTTTAAGTATGGTATTAAATAGTTTGGTGCTTAATTCTGATAGTTTGCCAATCTATATTTTTTATTATGTTTTTCTCTTTTTTGAAATATTTTAATAATGCTGGATAGCTTGTCTTTCACAATCACATACTAAGTAGTTAAATTGAGCAGTTCCACCAATCATTCTTGACAAGCCTTGTGATAAAGGATTTTTTGGCGATTAGTTAAAGTTAAACATTTGAGTTTTGAACTCATTCTTGTGGTATGTTTGAAGACAGTGGTGGCCAAACAGTGTATTTTGCTGAATAACAAACTGCAAACATGGCTGCTTTTTGTTATTGTAATGGAGGGATAATTGACATTCTGCTGTTGATGTAGTTGATGTAGTTGATGTTTTACTTAAAGCTTTAAAAGAATTTAAAATACTTCGGGTTTTTTTGGTCTAATACAGACAAATATGTAGGAGTTTTTTTCTCCAGAAACATTTCTAAGTGGATTTAAAGACTGCAGATTGCATTTGCTCTGATACATAATTGAGTATACAAAGCAGGCATTTGTAAATTCTCATTACAGGTGAGAAAAGGATAGAGTTAAAACAAAGTGTGAATTGACTCATATGCACAAATGCTCTGAGTTCTGTAGAGGAAGATGTGCATCTCATTGGTCTCTAAATGATGCTCTGTCTTTTTGTTTTGCTTTGTCCCAGCCTGGTCAAGGATGAGTGCATCCTATGGCCTCAGTCAGCTGTGCTCTGGCCCACCTGCTGGTCACTGACCCATCCCTGCATTCGGGTCTCTTTTGATCTCAGATGCCAAAGATTCCTGCCTTTATCCTTTTTCTGGGGTAAAAATCCATGCTTGTGATCATATTAATTGTTGATATTGGACCACTCCGTTTGGATATTAAGCTTTTTAGAAGTGTGCAGAGGTCATTCAGATAGGGTGTTCAAGTTCAGTATCCTTTTTTGGACTCTCTTAATGTGGGAATTAAGGTCAAGTGTTCTTTAAAAAAATAAAATATTTTACTAGGTATTCCATATCCATAAAACTGTAGGTTTTAGATAGTTCCTATGAATAACATTATCTCTTTTCACCTCTATAACATGACGTTTTTCAACTTGTGAAGAGAAGCATTTAGGCAAGTGAGACCTGATGAAAGGCTTGTGTAGTGAAAAAGATGCAATTTTTCCAATTATATTGTTCTAATAAAAGATTATATTACTGTAGATCCATTTTACTTAAATATTTAGGATAAATATTGCCTGGACATGGTAATAACTGTGAGTGTGTTTAAAAATTATGATTAAAAGCTTTCAGAAGGGGAAAGAACATAATCTCAGATCCTTGAGGTCTGTGATTTTTGCTTGTTCTGTGTGCTGTGCCTTTTGCGGGGGTTAGGACAGAAAGGCTTGGTACTGTGCAGAGGTAGGAAGATCTTATTTAGCAGATATTGGAGCATGGTAAAGAGAAGGAAATGCTTCATTCTCAGTTCTTCAATGAGAAGAGTGATTATAAAGAAATGATGCGTAAAATAGTTGTCTTTTATTTGCAATTAACTTTTCCAGGCTTTTCTGAATAGTCAGCGGAGAAATGAATGGTATTGATTCCCAAAATGTATTTACTGGTAGTTAATTGTCTAGTCACATCTTTTTCAGAGTGAAAATGAATTCTTATATCTTGTTTTGTATTTCTACTGTGGAAATTTTTAGGAAATGTTTAAATTTAATAGAAAACTTAGCACTTTTCCAACATCTTGGTATGAAGTTGTGATAGCATACTTTGAACTTCTACTAAACATGGAAAATGTCCTTGTGATAAAATTGATTTTTTTTTTTTAATTTTTAGTTCAAAGTAATTTTGGAGCAATGGGAAGAAGCCTAGATTTGTTTCCTCTCCTAGGTTTTTAGCATGGTTAAGAAGCTAAAGAAAAGTCAAGGTAACTGTTGGTGCTTGTCTTGTAGAGATTCTGTTTATTGCCCAAATGTAATGCTGAAGAGAGTTTTACTGAAAG
>VZTO01022552.1:70015-92215 GCA_013400615.1 Syrrhaptes paradoxus
GGAGCAGCCAAAGTTGTCTTTTTATATATACTAGTGCTATTTTCAGTTAATAACACTGATTTTCTTTTTAAAGAATACGGCATTCCAGCCTTTGCATTCCATGCTTTTGGTTAGTTTTGTGTCCTTTGGATAAGATGATGTCAGAGATTGTCAGTATCTAAGCCTTAGAATAGTGATTTTGTGTTTTGTGCATTAGAAACTTACATCGAAATAACTTGATATTCATCTTCATCCTCTTGTAGCACTTGTTCTCTGTTTCTCAAGGTATTGGACATGCATCTAGAAGCTTTTTCTGATACCTCAGAATGGTTAGTTCCTTGTGTTTCTGTAACTAGGTCTCATATACCTCTTCTTTTAATGCAGAGTAATGGCAAACAGTTTGTGATGTTGTGGTCAAATTTTTTTAGAGCTTTGCGTCTGCTTCAAGTTCGCCTTCTAAGCATGATACTGTGCTTTTTCTTTCTGTAAATTTGTGTATGTTAAACTAACAGACTGGTATACATATCTGACTTAATCCAAAGTTGGTTGAGTCCTCACACTTCTGCCCTGGCCGCAGCATGGCTGTGAGCTAGAATAGAGGCAGTGTTACTGATTATTTATTTGTTTGTTTGTTTGTTTGTTTATTTTTCCTGTATCTCACACCTGTCAGCAGACAGTGCTTTAGAAGCTTAATCCTTTTGAATCAAGTATTTCAGCAAGTCTAGTATGAAATATTTGTGATGAAGAGCCAGAATGTTATATATGTGTTAATTATTAGTAATTAATAGATGTCCAACTAATTTAAAAATGACTGATTTTCAGTGGTAAATTTTCAAAGACAAAACCAAAAACAAGGAAAGCAAAGTTAAGATGGGTGATTCAGACTGACACTTCAATCTCAGCAGATGCCACTGTGTCAAAAAAAGTGAGCTGTTAAATGAAGAGTATAAGTAACTCTTTTCCTTTTCTGTACTTCCTTGAAATCTCGTATGTAGATGTAAAATTATTGCTTATAAGAAACAGAAAGGGACCTGAGGTATAATCCAAGCTCCTGCTCGCAGCAGGATTAGCACTGAACTTGGACAACATTGCCTAAAGCTTTGTCAAGTTGGGTCTTGATTTGATTCTTTCTTATTTTTGTGATTAAGAAGAGGCAGTTTGTTGTAAAACTTTGTTCTTGTATTGATGATATTGATATCCATGGAAAGAAAAGCATTTAAACAATTAATTAAACTCTTCTGAAATGTGAAATTAATCTTTGAAAATATTCACTGATGCATGAATTTTGTGAAATATGGGAAGCATATGAAACAACATACAAATATTATAACTGAATATTTTTGGGTTTAGAGCCTTGATGAATACGAAGATGATGAAGCAGGGCAGAAGGAGCGAAAGAAGGAGGATGCTATTACCCAACAGAATACGATACAAAATGAGAGTTCCAGTGCAGATACCCCTGGCTCATACTTACTACAGGTGAGGTCTTAGCACTTGCTCATTTGGATATTTTGCTCAAAACCTCATATTGCCACTTTCTTTGTACTCTTACTTAACAGTAGATTATATCCTATATGGAAACATGAATTTCAGGAGTTGTCACATTGCTTAAAACAGAGCTTGAGGTTCCATTCCCCAAACTCAACCCAGTTCTGACAACAGGATCGTCTATTTCTGTAGGGGCTTTGAAGGTAACGGTGTTGATGTTTGCCATAAAACTTATTATTTAATGAGAGGAAGAGAAACCTGGAGATTCAAGTGAAAAAATACTCGTAGCTTTAGAATATTCAGTTAATTGGAGAAAAGCTTTTCAAATCGGGACCCAACTTCCTGATTTAGTTTACTGGCAATTAACAAACTTCTAATTATTGATTCTGGGATTGAAACAAACATACACACTCTTAGGGAGAACACCCCTTGCCTTTTGTTCTTCAGTCCCCTCACCACAGGTTACACTCAGTCCTGCAGCCCCCACCCCACCTCGATAAACCTTGCCAGTTCTGCCCAATACACCCCTCCTGCACACTGTGGCGAATGTTCAGTCTCTTTCCTTTTGTGCCCTTAGTCTCTTTAGCTGGTCTTGTTTCTCCTCCTCCTCTGTTACTTAAGGGCATGTACAAACCCAGCACTGAGTCCATCTGTCTCAGCCTGATGACTCTGAGGCAATAGCACATGCGTAGGGAGAAAAAATACACCAGCAGAGCAAGCACATGGTGATAGTTTCCAAACCACCTGTAACTGGTGGGAATATCACTGAATTTAGTCGCTCTGGATGCACTTTCCTTCTAAAATGTTGCTTAGTCTTTCATATGCTCATGGATGTGTTTAGCATTCAGAAAAGCCTGTGGCAAATAGGTCTACAGCTTTTATTACCTGGAATGTGAAGAACTGTCTCCTTTTGTTTAAGTTGAATCTGTCATTTGCCATCTGTTTCCATGTGATTTCACTGAGGTGTCCCAGTGGAAGTGGGGAACAACTGCTTCCTCTTTATGTGACTGAGTGCCACAGAGAGACCACGGCCCCTCTCAGCTGCCTCTTCTCTAGGCTGAAGAATTATATTTTATTTAATTGTTCCATGTACAGGAGATATCCAGTAACTTCTGGTACTTTTTCTGGTTTGACTCTATGTTTTTTTTGGGATCAGGAAACAGAACTAAAGAGTTCAGTAGAGCATGCAGTTGTAGAGTTGTTTAACGGTGGTATTAGTTTCGTTCTCTGTTTCTTTCCTGACAATCCCTGATATCTGCCTCTCTGCTGAGCACTGAGTTTACTGTTTTTCTTGTGTGCATCTAAGTCTAACTTAACATTTTGGAGGTATTTTTGAGTGATAATAATAAGCTCAGAGGCCAGTGCATATGGAAATTTAGAAGCATGTTTACCTTTTTGTCTTGCTTTGTGCTTATGCACACTAAGTTTCACCTCCTGTTTCATCTTGCAGAAGAGAAATCCTGCGTGTTTTCACAGTTGACTCTCATCTTTTGTGTTCCCAAATTTATTGAAAAGCACAGGTCCCAGAACAGGTTCCCATGGAACTCTTTTGGGTGCTCCAGCTTTCTCTTCTGGACATTTTTGCATGTAAATCTGTATTAGAATTATGATGTGTAACTATTTTACAAATGCGATGGTGACTCTTCCACACTCTTATCGTATTTACTCACTTATTCCCTAATTGGTTTAGACTTACTGGCACCACTTTATTCAGTATAAATATCAAGCTTACTGGTCTATAGTTCTTGTCTACTCCAGAATCTTCTTAAAGATAACGATTATGTTAACTACTGGTACTAGGGCAGTTTTAAGTGAGAGATCACATACAATCTTGAGTAGCTTACCTGTTACGTTTTTCAGTAACATCAATAGTTCCTTCAAAGCTCAGGGAGTAAATACCTTCTCATTCTGGCAACTAGCTTTTTTTTTCCAATATGTTAATTAGTTTTTAAGTCTTACCAGCACTTCTGTTTGAAATAGACCCCATGAAGAAGTGCTATGATGTGAGACCCTTACCATACTTTTCCATGATGAANCTGCAGAGAAGCTGTCTCAGAGCTCTGAGTGTGCCTTTTATAACTTGATCTATTGTCTTTGCAGATTCTTTGGCAAGATTCCTGTTTATGAAATGTTTTGATACTTTTTCCAAGTTGTTTGTTAGATTTCTCCTTATTGTATTGACTCTGTTTTCACTTCGTCAACAAATATTCTGAAAGTTGTCGCTTTTGGTATCCCCAGTGGTATTATTACATATTGCTTTGGCTGTATTTCCATGCCCCTTTTTTTTCATTCATATTTTCTGTTCTTCTTGACCAACAATCTCAGTTTCTATTTACCAGGCTGTCTGGGTTAATTGTATCCTACACAGTTCCAAGTTTGTCACCTCTGTGTTCAAACAGGCACTACTTCTTCATTTACAGAGCACAGCAGGGATATCCTGTCACTGACAATACAGAAGAGAGTCCCAGTACTTGGATCTGGCAAAGACCCAGAATGGCACATGTACAGAGCAGATGGAACCTTAGAAAGCTGTAGCTGCTAAGACTTAATCAGTTTATTACTGACTCTGTCAACTTGCTTTTTATTAGAAGACTTACAACTTGCCCGATTTGAACAGAGTTTGACAGCAGTGTTATTTCAGCTTTGATGACTTAATTTCCTTTTGATTCTACTCTGTGCAATAGTTGAGCTTAATTCTGTTCTTAAAAGTAGAATTTGTGTTTAAGATCTAAGAATTCAGCCAACTCTAGTTGCCATTGGCCAATATCTATACTAGTTCTTATTACTAGGCAGAATACATTTATGTAGTTGTGTTCAGTGTCTTGTCTATTCTTTTAATTGTTTTACAAAATTTGTAAGTATATAATTACTGTGACAGTTACATGGGGAAACAAGACATTGACTAAATGTACGATGGATAAATGCGTTGATGAATAATGTTTTGTTTCCAATCCTTAACCTGATCTTTCAGTTCTATTTTAACGTAGTCAGAAGTTGCTGTTGTCCTTCTCATGGGCAAAATGAATAGTTTTTGAAAAGTCTAGCTAAATTTAAAGTCCTTGATCCAGAGCACACAGATAGGTGATTTGTTTAAGAGTAGATCTAGAAATATACCAGACCTGAGAGTATTTTTCATGAAGCAGAACTCTTTGGCTGAAGTTAGCTTCTCAATTATTTTTGTATTGGAAATATGGAAGATGATAGGTCTGGCAACATTATAAACATTGCAAAGTAATTGCAGTTGGAACTGTTATTAACTACAGCAAAAGACAGCGTGGAAAACCCTACCTTGCCAGGTGAATCAATGCTAAATCTGCTCCCAAACACAAAAGAAGTGTTATATCTGGCTCCGACTTCCTTGCTTGATTTTTCTCCTCTTTTTAATGCTGCAGTTCAGTGGTTCTTTTGCTTAGAAGTGATCATAAAATTGAAAATAATGCTAACCTAATTTATAGCATGGTCTTCCTTGCATTTGGACAGAAATGATACTATGTTCAAGGTAATAGAAACTGTAAGCATACACTGGGACCCCCCAGTGAGAGACATGCCTCTTTTTGTTAAGTCACAGCAACTGTTTTGCTGTACCTTATTGTGTATTTTATACTGCTGCCGGAGCTCAGGAGCTCATCAAGACCTTGTGCTGTAGTTAGAAATTGTGATCATCTTGTTCCAACCATTAATTAGTTTTGCGTGTGCGGTTGTAATGAGCATTTTTTGAAGTTGTATATTGCTTTTAGATTGTGCGCCAACAAGAAATTCAAGAAATTGTAAGATGTTGAATCTTACCAGATTGTTTTATACAAGATACAACTTTGTAAGATACATTTGAGACAGTTAAATGTCTACATTGAATTACAGTTGACAACACTAGACAGATTTGCTAGACAAAAAATGTCCCTTCATTTGTAGCACTGAACCTTGTCTTTATACTGTATGTTGTATTATATTCATGAAATAAATTCAAATTATGTGCATTAGTAGACAGGCTAAAGCTTGGCCTTAGTACTGCATTCCTGTGGAGCTATTAATCCAAGACAACAAAAAGAGAAGTTGCTCTAATTTCCATCTCATGATACTGACTTGCATATGCAGTAGTATTGCTATGTCTTGCATTGCTCTCTCTCTTCTCTGTAGCAGCAATGCAGTTTTTTCTCTGCAAGACGTTAACTTGTGATAGATGTTTAGGTAATCATTCTGTTTAGTGTAGAAATTGCACAGTACCTTTGAAAGAATCCCTCTAGGTGATTGGAGGTAAGGACAGGTTGAAACTCTTGTCCATGTAATCACCATTCACCTAATGGTATAATTATTAAATTGTGCCACAGCAGATAGGGTTCATCATAGTTAACTTCACCAGCCGTATAACCTATTTACTACTGAAGTAATCTAAGCTTGATTTATGTGCATGACCATTTAGTTATGACTTGTGCATTTAGTCATAAGTCATACAAAAACCTATGAAAATTGAAGTGAAAATGTATCTGATCTCTTTTTAATCTTTTGTTCTAAAAAATCTTAACATTTGACCAAAATGTTGCAGGCAATTTCTAAAAGGAATGTAGGCAAACGATACTTCAACAGAAGTGCTCTGATGCAGTTCTGATTGCTTAAATACCATACTTTGCTTTAGATGTGACACAGCATGTTGAAATTTTCTGAAGCAGAGATGTACACTGGTGTTACAAAGCTGTAAATGTTTAATAGAGACACCTTCTAAGGTGTGCTGAAAAGCAGTAAATGAAGTTAGAGACTAAAAGCCTCTGGTGACTTCTTAGCTGTGTGACAAACTGAGGAATGCAGGGAACTCAAGTATTATGTGCATCTCCATTAGGAAACACAGCTGAAAACCTGCTTGACACAAGCTTCCCCAGAGTTTGAATATGCTGCCAAGTAAACTTCTCTCGATTCGTGTTGCAGTTTACACTTGTCTGTTGCATTTCCTGGGTTTTTATTTTGCATAGCAGTGTAATGTCATACAGCACCGTTTTGCAATTACTTAATTATCCAAAATATGTGGTAATGTTACTCATATTTACCTGACCACAACTTTCAAAAATATTTTGCATCTTGAGTTCATGTACTTCTTGCAAAGAAGAACTGTGTGCATGCATTCAAGAGGAATAATTAATCTGTTATTAGTCTGTTGGCATGATGTTACTTTGTGTTCATTTCTGTCCCTAGAAAATAATTAGTTGTGCTACAGAGCAAATGTATTAAGATGTCTTATTTTTTATGCTGTATTTCTTCAGATGTTAGGCCAAGTATTATTTCACATAACGTGTGTATAATACTGGTATTTTTTTAAAAATAAAGTAAATAAAATGTGATTAAAATACAGGAATATGTAAATTAGGAGGAGCTGTGTTTCCCAATATGAAGTTGTATATAATTCTGCAAAATCAGATAGTAAGACTGATTTTTGGTGGTGAAGTTACCAGATAATATTGAATTTGAGTTTTCTGTTTGCTGTTTAACATCAAAAACACGCCCATGTAGTAATTTCTACTGAATTCCCAAGGTAAATTCTCTAAGTTTAGCAGTAATAATGTTGCATGGTGGTCTTGTCCAGTATAACTGGAGGGTTTAAATACACTGAATGAATTGTTCTGTAAAAATTAGTTTGCTAGTTTTTATTTAATTGTGTGTGTGTGTTGGTGTTTTTTTTTCCTTTTTTTTTGATAGAAACTGAGTTTTGAACCAGTGGAGTCTGGATTTCTCAGCTGAATGGGCTATGTAATAGACATTGTTGTAGCAGCATAGATTTGTTTGCCAAAATCCTCCTCCTCTCCTCTCATGTAAGCAAATTTATGGTGTACATGTGCCTACGTCTAGTGTTGCTGATCCATGCATGTTCAGTAGGTTTTATGTTCCCAAAGGATCTGCACATGCTCAGCAAATCTGATTCAACTGTATTGTGCATGCACTATCCAATACTGCTGCTTTTGGAAAGTGCTTACAAGTGAAATCATGGCCCCCTTTGCCCCTAAGAAATCACAAATTTGAGAGAGAGCATTTACGACCAAAGGAAAACAGGGGTGGTTGTAAGCTGGCTAAAAGGCAGGTGAAGTTGTTTGGTCAGTGATGTGTAGCCTTGAGGATGCAGGTTGGGCATCCCTACTTTGAGTCATCTGACTTACACTCTTGTAGAGAAATACTAATACATGGTTATCAATGTTTGTCTTCATAACAGCTGATCAAAAAGAGAAATCTTTCCATTTATTCATAGAAGGCATCATTTGTGTTCAGTGCCTGATCATTGTCAGCATAAATTTGATTATCTTTGACAAGCGAGCTTTTCTTTTCATAGAAAGAAGTACAAAATGATGAACATTTTTAATGTATGTGTTCAGAAAAGTCTAGTTTAGTGGAAAAGTGGTTTAAGATTAAAATTTTATTTTGGGAATGCATTTCATTTCCAGTTAATAAAGTTAAATGTACCCATGAAGTCTTATTATAATTGAATACTTGTTTTTGTGTGCCTATGCATCTGTACAACTATTCCATCAGAGGACGTGCATGAAAAGTAAAACTGAATCAAGCCTGTATCTGTGAAGGCAAGGTAGGCTGGGAGGCTTCTTAATCCTGCTTTAGCTTCATGATTGTGCCTAGGAACTGCAAGGGGTTTGGCACAGCTTGCTTTTCAGGTACTTTCTAAATCCTTGTGCTGACCGAGTGGGAAGCAAAGCATGTGATGATTTCTTCCCTGTAGTTTCTCTCAAATTCGGTTGTGATCCTTCCATTAAGATTTTATTTTGGGGGGGCTTTGTTTATTTTCTTCTCTTTTTCTTACCTACAGATGTTGCTGCTATGGACTCAGTCTGTATGAGCAGGCATTTGTTTCTTTATTGCATTGTTTGTTTCTTTCACTGTGTGGTAGTTTTGACATTGTCTGAGAGCCAAACACTACACAGCCATTCACTCACCCTCCCCCTTCCTCCCTCCCAGGGATAGGGGAGGCAATTAAACCAGCAAAGGGAAGAAACACTTGTGGATTGAGATAAGAACAATTTAATACCTAAACTACAATAATATTTAAAATAATTCTAATAGTAATATATAGAAATGTACAAATGAGGGATACACAGTGATACTGCTCACCACCTGATGGACCAAGACCCATCCCATTCCCTGCTCAATGATCCCAGAGCAGGGAGAGTCTTGAAACCACAATTGTGGAATGGAGATAAGAACCCTAGTGTCGGAGAGAGTGAAATGACCCTGAGAGAGGAGTGACCCAGAGGGAGACAACTCAGAGCAAGAGAGAGAACTTCTGGAGAAAACCCTCATCTGTGTCCTGGCCATGACATACATGATATGGAATGTACCACTGGCCAGTTTGGGTCTCAATCCTAAACCTAAGGTCAGATCCTAGGCTAGTAATTGGGGCTGTGCTCCCTCCCAGCTTTTCCTGCACCTGCAGACACTGTCACAGCAGAGAAGCCGAAAAGTCCTTGACTGTTTGGTTTTACCCTTGGCTGGGGGTTAGCTCTCTTCTCAGCCCAAATCTGAAACACAGCCTCGTACTAGCTACTATGAAAAAAGTTGACTCTGTCTTTGTGGAAGCCAGGACATCTGTCCTGGCAGCAACTATAAACATCAGTGTGTTATCAGCCGCCTTCTCAGCACAAATAAAAATATAGCCTCTCACTAGCTGCTATGGAGAAAGTTGACTTTGTCCCAGCTGAAACTGGGACGGTACTTCGGCAAATTCTGTTTCTGTTTTCACTGTCATCATCTCTGCTGTGGGTTTCATATGGACTTGACTCTTGTGACTTAAGATCCTAGAATGATAGAATCATTTAGATTGGAAAAGAACTTTAAGAACTGACATTCCTCTCTTAATTTCTCTGAGCTGTAAAGGTTTATGTGCATCTGAATTCTTGTGCATCTTGTTTTTGAAACGCTCTTCAGTTTCAGCATCAAGTTGTGTGTTTTAGATCCTGTGCTTTTCGCTTAAGTAGTGGAGGTGTTCCTCATTTTTCTGGGAACATATTGATTATTTTTTTATGACTGAATGAGACATTGAATTTAGGAGCTTTGTCCAAGTATTTCCAAGTTCGCTTTCTTTTCAGGGAATTTTAGGAAGCCTACATTTTCAGTTTATGACTATTCAGCACTGATCCACGAAGTGCATGTGTTGGGTAGAATCACAGTCTTTCTGATAATTTTTCTGGCTCTGCTCTGTCGATGAGTCACCTGAGATCTAGTCAGGCTTTGTCAGTCTGATATAATCAGATATCTTTTGTTCTGAGTGCCTAACTGCTTGTCCTGAACTCTCGTTCTGGCTCTTTGAAGTCAAATACTGCTTGGGTATAGAAATGGAGAACAATGAGTAAAGAAAAAACTCTGTTCATGTATTTCAGTTAATATTTCAGGTTTCCTCTTTTCTGGGAGCTGTTTTCTTCTTGATGACATTTGACTTCCGTGGAAGTTCCTTGTTTTATCTGCAGGTATTTCTTTAAGTTTTTCCTCTCACTTAATGTTCTTGATAGATTTCTGCCTAGGAAGGAATTGAGGATACTTACCTTCCTGTTAGATATCTGATTTGGTTCTCTAGCATTCTTGCAGTGTTTCTCCATGGCCTCCTGGCTCTGTGTAAACAGGTGTATGAGTCATAACTCCTTTGGCTTTGCAGGAATAATACATATCACTTGCAGCCAGGCATTTTAGCACGTCTGTGTTAGTTCTTGTTTGAAGTCTTTATTAATTGCATATTCATTAAAGGTAGTAGATGAGGCACTAAAAAAAAAATGAGGTTCACTTAAGTAAGTGAATGGAATTAAGGACACTTAACTTTTCCCTGACTGAATTTTTTTTTTTCCAGTCTGGTTTGGGGGGGGTGTTTTTGTTGTTTTTTTGGGTTTTTTTGTCTTTTTCCCCACTCTTTTGGGGTTTAGCTGACTATACAAGCTGATCACTAGGTGGAAACCATACATATTTCTTTCATTTCTCTCATGTTGGTGTCTCATTTTTTTGAGCAAATTTTCATCTGTAATTAATAGTTTTGTTTATTTTGCTTTGCAAGTTACGGGTAATAATTTTAAAATCTCTAGGACGTTGTGAATATATTATGGTCTTAAATCATGTGACTGTTTATCAATCGACATGCAATCAATATGCTACAATCTAACAGGAGAAGATATATAAAAATACTTACATGTAACCATGTAATATATGTAATATAATGTCCCTTTCAACCTTAACCATTCTGTGACTCTGTGTTATTAACATCTATTTTAGAGCTGATCAAGAGATACTGGTGAACTATAAGAACTAATAAACTTCAAAATCCTCCATGTGTTTGTATAAAAATACATATAGCTTTGTAAACCATATTGGCCAAGAAGTAGCCCAAAAAATTAGGGGTTAAATTTAGTTCATGCTGGTTTTTAGGCAAAGAACCACCATAAACTTACATGTTACTGTTCAAACAAAACATTCATACCTTTGCAACTGTGGACTTATGTAAGAGCAGATAAAAAAACCCCTTATATTAAGATTTTTAAATTATATTAAGGTGTTACTAAATAAGTCTGACATAAAATTGTGCCACAGTTAACAATCTGTATACTAATACAGCTGTGTCCTAGGCTGCATCAAAAGAGGCATGACCAGCAGGTCAAGGGAGGTGATTCTCCAGCTCTAGTCAGCTCTCGTGAGACCCCACCTGGAGCACTGCATCCAGCTGTGGAGTCTTCAGCATAGAAAAGACATGGACCTGTTGAAGCAAGTCCAGAGGAGGGCCACAAAAATGATCAAAGGGTGGAAGCACCTCCCATATGAGAACAGGCTGACAGAATTGGTGTTATTCAGCCTGGAGAAGGCCCTGAGGAGACCTTATAGCAGCCTTACAGTACCTGAAGGAGGCTACAGGAGAGATGGGGAGAGACTCTATTGGGGAGGGTAGTGATAGGGCGAGGGGTAATGGTTATAAGCTGGAAGAGGGGAGATAAAGGATGGATATTAGGCAGAAATTTTTCATGCAGAGGGGGGTGAGACACTGGAACAGATTGCCCAGGGAAGTTGTGGATGCCCCATCCCTGGAGGTGTTCAAGGCCAGGCTGGATGAGGCTTTGAGCAACCTGGGCTAGTGGAAGGTGTTCCTCCCCATGGCATGGGTGTTGGAGCTAGGTGATCTTTAAGGTGCCTTCCAACCCAAACCATTCTATGATTCTAATATATTTGATTTTTTTTTTCTTAACAATTGGAGAGCTAATTAGTAGTTGAAATAGCTGGATTTTACCCTGTGAGGTAGAGACAGATAATGTGTGTACTACAGAATGCTTTTTGGGAACATAGTGCAAATGTATTTCAGTAGATCAGGATAGAATAAACGTCTTTGCAGCAGACCTCGTTGTTTCTGCCCATGCTACAGCCTGGCTGGCTCTTCTTTGAGGCAGTGCCTTTGAACCATGCTTCCTCCCTGGCTGGGCTCAGAAAGGGTCATGCCTGTGTCTGCCTGGTGTGGTGCCCGGGCAGGCTGTGAGTAAGAATGTTTGAATCACTCTGCAGGAGCCAGACAATGCCGGTGCTGAGCCGGAGATCATAGGTACCTTTGGATCCAGGCAGATTTTGGGAAGAGGTGTTCTTTGCATGGTTGTCTTTGTTGCTGCTGATTTCTAGAAAAGCAAAACCAGCACATTGGCAGGGTCTGCAACACATGCATATTGGATGTGCAGTACTTAATTGAGGCTCTGCTCTGCAGGAAAAGAGAACTGCAGTGTTTTCACCTGTGACATAATTCATCCACAGTCCAGAAACACATATACATTACAGAGAGTGATGTTTTCAGATTTCCCTTTTGAATAAAAGAAATTGAATAGCTTTTCTCCCCAGAGAGTTGCATAGTCAAGAGGTAGAAGAGATTGCCTGGAATCTGCTTGAGATGCATGGGTTTCAGATGGGCTGCAGTGAAAGGACCTGGGAAATTCAAAGTCAGTCTAGGGAACTAGTAACTTGTGGTGCTGTCCTAATTTATTTTTAGGCTACTCTACATCTGGAGAGTTATCATCTCTTTGGATCTTCTGTTTGGTCTCTCTCAATAAAAAAAAATACAGGATACTGTAACAGATTAATTTACTTAATGAACTTAGCTTTATATTTTGTCTTAGACCTTCCTTCCTAAAGAAAGCATTATCCTTGTTTAGACTGTAATGCCATTGCCTTTCCCCTTTTATAAATGCTGACCTCAATCAATCACCCAGTATTTCAGAAATATGTGACCAGAGGATATATTAACCTTAAATTTCCTCCCTTTAGTACAGGTAAAGAAACTGTATCTTCCTTTTCCCCTATGAATTTTTTCATAGGTCTTGCTTGTCTACATCAACTGATTCACACAGAAGAGGTTGTTCTGTATTGCTGATCTGGTATTAAGTATCTGGGTGCCACAATATCAAAATAGTTCTGGCAATTCAATTTTAATCTCCAGAATAGAGGAATGTCTTTTTCCTGCTCAAAGTTTTATTCTGTTATGTGTTATTCATTATGGCACATATTAACAAGATTTAAATTATACAAGGCTCTTTTAAAATGTGTTGTTTACAACTTAGAGTATAAATCAAAGGAAGATCAAAATAAGAAAAATTTTGTCTGTTAAAGAACAGTAGGTCAGCTTTTGTTTTTCTTTAATCTTACCTGGTTCCTGTTTCAGTTTGTTTTGTAACTGATAAATAGGTGCTGATAACTTTATCCTTTCTTAACAATTTTAGAAATAAAAGCTCATTTTTACAATGACAGCTTATAAAAGAGATTTATTGGATGAGTAAACAGTGTTTACTCTAGGAACATCCTAGAGGAATGTTACATCTCTAGGAAATTCGCACCAGGAAAAAATAAAATGTGATTAATCTCGGAAACATACAAAATCTTGGCAGCTAGGAGAATAAGGAGAGGGGAAAGAGCCTGGGATGGTTTTGTGCGTACTAGTATTTTGTCCAGGTAGAGATCTAGAAAGGGCACAGCTGCAAAGGGTGTAAGTAGTTGAGTGACATAATTGCTGCCTTAAGCTTATTGAAAGCACCTTAGAGTGCTTCTGGAAATAATGGTTTCTTTGGAAATAATGAGTGGAGATTTTTTCTCCTGAGTGGTGAAGGCATTTCCATTCAAAGTTGTATTTGTGTTGCATTCCATGGGAAACATCTCTAGAAATTTTCAAGGGGTTTGTTTAGAATCAGGAATGGAAGCTAAATGGTGTCTCCATGACTTAATTGCTCCTGAGAGATGCTTGCTTTTGGGGAATTTTGATAGGAGGGGGAAGAAGTGTATTTCATCTTTTCTTTCTCCTTTTCAGGTCTGCATTTATTCCTGGTTTATATTAGGATCAGGTTGCCTTTCAGTTGTCAAGCATTCAGATGTTATCTCACTTTAATATCTGAACGAAACTTTGTGTGCATTGCAGAAGATATGTAACTGTTGTCCTGAATATAAGAAGAAAGTACCTGTGGTTAAGGTGTGACTCATAAAGGAGATTGGAGTTAACTTGGTTGGCTGAATGGAGATAGAATCTACTGCTCCCTGATATGTAAAAAGGCAGGAAACCCCAGCAATAGACCTCCTTCCTCTGTGCAGTGAAGTTCTGTCTGCTCACATCTCGAAGAAGGTATAGGAAACTTTATAAGAAGGTGTTGTAGTTTTACCATGGCTGGTAGCCAAACACCACAAAAACCGCTCGCTCACCCTCCCCCTTCGCCAGGAGAAGGGAGAGAATTAAACCGGTAAAGGGAAAAAAGACTCATGGGTTGAGAGTCTTTTGAGAGCCTGAGTGTCCAAGAGATGGACATGACCCTGAGAGAGGGCAACCCAGAGGGAGACAGCTCAGAGCAAGAGAGAGAACTTCCGGAGAAAACCCTCACTATATACTGGGCATGATGTGCATGATATGGGATAGACTGTTGGCCAATTTGGGTCTCAGTCCTAAACATAAGGTTGAATCCTGTGCTAGTAATTGGGCTGTGCTCCCTCCCATCTTCTGCACCTGCAGACACTGGCACAGAAGAGAAGCTGAAAAGTCCTTGACTGTCCTGGCAGCAGCTCCGAACATCAGTATGTTATCAGCCTTCTCCTCAACACCAATCCAAAACACAGCCTCACACTAGCTACTGTGAAGAAAGTTAACTCTGTCCCACCTGAAACCAGGACAGAAGTCTGTATTTGGATTGCATATGAAAAAAAATAAGTTGTTTTGATGGCTTAAGTCCAAATTTAGCCTTTCATGTTGCAGGAATAACAATATATAGTCATAATTTATAGTAGCATAAAATCAAATTCTAAAACAGCACACATTCTGCATGCTGGTGTGTATTCCAGTGTACCCTAGCAGCCTGATCTGATCCAGACGATTCTCTTTGTGAAACTTTTAAGTAGTCTTTGAAGGGATTCCAGTGAATCATTTTCATAGTCCAGCTGACTCCAGAATTTGTAAGTTTTTAAAAACAATGTTTGTTAGTGCATTTTAACTAGTGGGTTTGTAATGTTAGGGTTGGTTTAACATCTGGAAATCTTTGTCAGATACTTGTAAACACAGACGACTCTATTTAAAGCCTGATGACCATCTTGTTTATGTAATCTCTGTATTGGCTAGATGAAATACCAAGATGAGCTAGGAGCAGAAGGGGGAGTTAGCAAAGTAAATGGTTTCATTAATGGAAATGGTCTCAACTGCCTTTTCTGCCCTTACACATTCTCTTTCTCCTGTGTAGTAGGTGTGTATGTGTGCATGTGTTAGGCTGTGTTGTGAATCAGGTGAAGGAGCTTATATGGAATGAAACAAATCTTTGCTTTTTTCTTGGTTATTGTCACTTGCACCACACCCTGTACTGTATTAATACAGGGCTGCACACTTCATGGACATGATGAAAAGGGAGTGTGACCACTTTTCTGGAGCAGTGCTAATGTACGTCAGTCTGCCGTGTTCTTGAGATGGAGCAAGAGCAAGTCTACTTGATTATGTCATTGATTAGCAGTAGTATACACTGTTAAAAGGTAATGCAAGCTGATGGAGGTCATGTGCAAGAAGTAAAAGTAATTTTAAACTGTGTTTTGAATATTATATTGAAATTAGTGTTTGATTTCAACACTGGATGAGGAACTGATATTGTTAGATGACTTTGACAGCAATATTTTTTCATCATTAGGAAGGAAACCATTAGCATAATTTTTATGGGCTGCTGCTTTACAGATTGCTTTTCTGTTCAGGATTTCCACAAACAGTAATGAGAATTCCTTTTTGAAAGGGAGACATTCAAATAAACTGATTTCTTCATGGCTCTTAATCAAGTATTTTTACAAACCATTCATTTTTATAGAAATGACTGGATATTTTAAACATGGGTTAAAACTCCCAAGTTTTAAAACATTAAAGAACATAAGCACGATTTTTAAATTAGTGTTTATATGCATTCCTAATACTCTGCTTTTAGGTTAATTTTTTGCAGAACAGGGAACTCGTTCCTTTCTCCTTCCCCTTCTTCATTTTCTGCTAACCTTATCTTCTCCAGAAGTGATGGAAGAGACAAGATCTTAAATTGTAAGAGTTGTTTGCCTCATTTTAAGGGCTTTTGAATAGTTTGAAAGCTTAGATTCATTTTTGATTAATAGACAACATAATGCTGTTTATAGTATAACTACATATATTCCTGTTCCCAGCAACTTTTGAATAAATAACACACACAAAATGAATTTCATAACATGAGAACAAAGATAAATAACGTGTTTCCTTGGTGCTTGCATTATAACCTTAAAGAATGATTGATTTATATTTACATTAGAGATTCCAAAATAATAAAAGTCACAATTTACCAAATCTGCATTATTAATTTGGAAATTGTTTTTATGTATCAGATGTGTATTTTTAACTTCTTGTTCATATTTAGTTTTAACTACAAAAATAAAACCCAACTAAATTTCTGTAGAAACATCTGTTACAAAGGGCTTGTTAGTAGTTTTTTTAGTTTCAAAAGCTGTAATTTACAGCAAATGAGAGTATTTGCCATGTACTTTGTACCTGAACATGTTTGCTTTGCCGGCTTTCTTTTTCTGAAGAACTGGCTTTTCTGAATAGTAATGCCAAACTTTTAGAAGTCTCCTGTTGAGGTGAATGTGCAAGTCTATGTATATAAAATGCTTTACAGCTTATATTTACATTTACTGTGTGAAAAGGTCTTAGCAAATCTGGAGGTATACATTGCATACATTGCATCCTTTTAGTGTCTAGAGTAGAAATCAAGCATCCAAGATCTAGAGGTTTCTTTGTACAAGGGTATATGTGCTTCACTGGACTGCAGTGTCACATGCAAATTCTCCCTTTCTTGTGAATTTTGCCTGTTGCCATAAGCAGCAGCTTATGTTTACCAGGAAGCATGGCTGTAACTGCAAGGCTTCGGCATTTTCCTGAAAAATAAGCTGTTTAGAAAATAAGAACTTAGAGCCCAGAGTTCCTACTTTATTGGCCAGAGTTATATCTACAAACAGGCAAAATTCTGACCCAGTCAGGTGTATGTCTCTGTTTTCTCCATACAAGCTTATAAAGAGAGTTGAACCACTTGTCTATGGCTGATGGGACAATCAGGATGTTTCTGAGATGATCACTACCAAGAGCTGTGATTGGTATTACTGATGTGACATATCAGTTTTCATATACAGTGAACATATATCTTAACGTATTAGGTGAAACTGCTTGAGTCTCTTCATGTACATCAGAGTTAAATCACCTTGTCAGTCATTGCTGACTGCCTTAAAGCTAAAAATCGAGCTGTTGCAGTCCTCTGTTGGTAAAGGTTCAGATCGACAAGTTCCTAGATAACAATATTAGAGGGCAGAATGAAATCCTCTGAAGCTGCCTGATGGTAGGTATGTGTTTACTTACAGTCACTAAGCTGAGAGAATAATGCAGATGAAAAACCAGACAAGCAGAGCAGAAGTCTGGAAGGGCTCTCAGGAAGTCTAGTCCAACCACTGCAGACAAAGCAGGGTCAAATAGAGCAAGTTGCTCAGGACTGGCCAGCTGAGGTTTTATTATCTCCATGGATTGAAACTATGTAACCTTTCTGGGCAACCTTCTCCAGTGTTTAATCTCACATTTAAAAAGTATTTTATTACATTTAAGTTGTATTTCCTATATTTCAGTTTCTGTTGATTGCATCTCATCCTTTCTGTGGCTGCAGTGGAGTATGACTCCCATCTTCTTTACCCCCTCAAGTGTTTATGCAAATTGGCAATATACCTCCTGAGCATTCTCTTTTCCAGGCTGAACATTCCCAGTACTTTTGACTTCTCCTCATCTGTCAGATGCTCCAAACCTTTAATCACCTGTGTGGCCCTTTGCTGGAGTCTCTCCAGTATGTCTTTCTCATGCTGAAAAGCCCAGAATTGGACCCAGTGCTCCAGCTGTGGTCTAGCCAGGGCCGAGCAGTGAGGAAGGTTCACCTCCCTTGACCTGCTGGCAGTGCATCCTGAGGATGCCATTGGCCTTCTTTGCTACAAGGGCACACTAATGGCTCATGTTCAACTTGGTGTCCACCAGGACCCTCAGGTCTTTTTCTGCACAGCAGCTTTCCAACAGGTCCCCAGCATGTAGTGGTGTTTGGGATTATTCCTCCCCAGGTGAAAGACTTTGCATTTCCCTTTTCTGATCTTCACGAGGTCTCTGTTAGCCTGTGTTCAAGCTTGTCAATGTCCCTCTGTGTGGCAGCACCGCCATCTGATGTATTATTAACTGCTTCTCCAAGTTTTGTGTAGTCTGGGAACTTCCTTCCAGTCTGCAGAAACTTCCCCCTACTGCCATGACTTTTCAAAGACATACCCTTAGTACACTTTAAGGATAGCATTTGTGCCACTTATATTCTGTTTCTTTGCCCTTTTAGAGGTGAAATTAGGTTGCTGTTTCATAGTTGTGAATTGCTACTTTTCAGATGCTGTCATCAATGATAAAATAGTTGTCAGTGTTAAAACAGCAATTTTACACCACTCTGGGAGTTTCTTCATATAATTACAGTGACATAACTTTGATAAATATTTTTGGGAAAGCATAGCACATATTGCAGAAGTTGAAAATGCTTCATAAAGTAAAAAACACTTTAAGTTCTGTTTCTGTAATACAAATTTTTTGTCAACTTGATTTTTTTATAATAAAATAATATTATTTTAATCCTATTTTTTAGCTTGTCTGTTTATTTGCAATGATATTACTATGCTGATCAGTGAAGGCAGTGCACTGTTTTGTAGAATTTTCAGAGTGGATGGAATTTCTTTTCCATCTTGTTTTGAGAACGCATTTATTCCTTTGTCTGCAGTTAGTGGCATAAATTGAATCTCATGCTTTTGCCATTATTTTTTCCCAGTAAAGACAATTGTTCATTTCATTAACTCGTTAAATATTCTTTCCTGACGTTTTACATATTTGCTGCTACTGGGGGGGGGGAGTTTTGCCTATGACTAATTAAATAATTGATTCATGTTCATCTTGCAACATCCTAAAAATATTTGTGGATTTACTCTGTCTAATCTGAGCCATCATTTACCAGTTGAAACATGTCTTAATTTTTCTGTGTGATGAGACTGTTATTGGGAAGCTATAAGCATAGCGTTATTGATGCAAATATATGATTTAAGGTTTTCTAATTTGAATATAATGCACTGATGTTTTTTCAGGGATTGTATAACAATATATAAGCCCTTTTCCCACTGTTCTTTTTGTTTCCATTTCCATCTTTAGAGAGCCAGAATAAAAGCATAATGGATTTTTTCAAATTAAAAAAACCCAAACCAAAACATAATCTTAGTGAAAACATCTTCTTACTGCATTGTGGGAATCTAAATAGTAATGAAATTCTTTACCTTAACCTGGAAAAAATATGGTAAGACCTGTAATCTGCAAGTAATCCATGTATGTATCTTTGAAGGGCCAGATGCATAGCTTTTGTACTGTTGAACTCATATTTGATATGTGTACTGTTATTTAAAATATGTTCTGTTTATCACTCTTTCAGTTGTTCAGATAATTTCCAAAGAGTAATCAAAGGAGATGCAGAGTATTTTTCACATTTGTAGTCAGAATGCTTTAAGCCTCTGCAGGAGCTTAAAAATCAGTGATCAAAAATCAAGTTACTGTAGCTTGACAAGTCACTGTCTGACATCCGTGTGCATGAAACATCCACATGCAGACTTGTAGCCTATGTCCTTAGCAGCAAATGCCGCGAGAAAACCACTTCAGTTGGCCTGAGAGAAACTGAGATGAGCCAGGTTGCAATGGGTTAGCATGGCGAAGAGCATACCTGTAGTTACCATGACCTAGCTAATATGTAATAAATTGATTTCGGTCTCATCCCTATACTACTTTCCAGCTTTGGTTTTTGTTCCATCCAGAAGGACAGCAGTGGTGCCGAAGAATCAGAACAGTTTTGCTCTGTTGCTCTTGGACAAGTAGATGAACAACTATCAAAATGTACAAGTGTTTTGGTATTAGTAGTGGTAGTGAAGGTGTATTGGTAGCAAGGTGTATACTGTTTGGGTAAGGTACACATTCTGGATGCTGGAGGATGAAGTAAGTGCATCTAGTTTTAAGATGTAACCATAAGCTGTTGTTTAAGGGTTCTGAGCAGGTATTCAGAAGCAGTAATATGGTGACAATAATCCTGGTATTCTGTCTATTCCTGGCAGCAGAATAGTGCAAAACTGAATTATACAACAGATGTTTGAGGCATGGGTCTCCTGTCCTAAACTGCAGGCTTCATTTTCTATGGAGTGATAAATTATTTTGGAAGTACAAATACAGGAAAAATGTTAATTAGTTTTTCTTTTCTGTTTCTTTTAGGACTCCTCCAGGATGGTTTCAAGCAGGTATAAAAGGTATGTAAAATGTACACAACGCATTTCTTTACACGTATAGTTCTGCCAGAAATAAAGCTGATTAAATGGGTGTTTGTGTTGGAGGCCATCACACTGCTACTGTAGACACCTAGCCTGATTTTGGGGTAAGGACCAGAGAGATGTAGCAAACTTACTCAAATCCCTGTATTATGTTACTATTTTAAAATAAATTTGGCTAGTATTTTGCTGTGTCTTACTAGTGCAGAATGGTTTCCCAAGCAAATGTCTAACTTGACTGCACATTACTTAGGAGTTCGTAGTTTCACAGTTAATTTATGATCCACTGTCTTCTGAAATTTAATGCCAGAAGAGAATTTTGTTGCTCTCCATAGTAATATTGAAAGAAATATCAGTGGTTTTGTCACGCTGCTGTCTCAGTTATAGGGGATACTGCCCACATGTAGCACGTCCTGTTTGTTATTTGTTTGTCTTTGAGACACCTGTTACCCTGGTCATTACTCAAGTTCTTCAATCAGGAAAATATTTCAGAAGGTCTTGATGAACCTGACCAGTGTGTCATTTTTTGCCCATGTGAAATTAATACTGACAAAGCTATCACAATTATTAGGAAAATGGAATGGTCACACAGGTCTAAAATATATTAACTGGCTAGGCATTGGTGTAAATATTTTTTTTATTTGGCACATGAATGTGTTCTCTTTTAGATGTCCTTTACTTCGGTAAAATGTGTAGGTGGTTGATTCATCTGTGTATACATATCCTGGCTGTAAAAGTAGGTGCAAAGAGCACCTACAATTATCTAGTCTTCACTGGTGTATTTTCCACCCCTCAGACTTGTTCACATCTAGAATCATAGAATGGTTTGGGTTGCAAGGAACCTTCAAAGATCATCTGGTCCAGCCCCCTGTCATGGGTAGGGCCACCTTCCACTAGACCAGGTTGCTCAAAGCCCTGCCCAACCTGACCTTGAACACTTATGATGATGGGGCATCCACAGCTTCTCTGGGCAGACCTGTTCCAGTGTCTCACCACCCTCATAGTAAAAAATAATAACCTATCCTTTTATGCTTTAGATTTCTTGGTGTGGTGCTGTCTTTTATATTTATATTCCTGGGTTCTCATAAACCTAGTTAAGCGATGGGTTTTTATTGCTGTGGCGTTGTTTTTCTTAATCACTTTGTTATTACAGGATGGATGGACTTATAGTCACAACCATAACAACCATATAATTTAATGATTATTTTATTATTAATAAAACACATTTTAGTTCAATCTCCATTTACTTTTCAGTCCCTGTGAAGAATTTGATTGCTGTTTTTATCTGCCAAATAATTATTCCTTTTGTGGCTTATCATAAATGTTATCTTTACTCTGTTCACATCCTGTATATCCTCACTTGCTTGCAAAAACTTGGTTGTGTGTGGGGTGGTAAAACATAGAAGTTTGCACAATCACGTTTGTAGTGTATTTGAAAATAAGCTAATTCTTCTGATTAGTATTGCAGAAATAGACAATTCCTAAGCTAGAATATGCTAAAATAAGACTTGTTTGTGCAGTCTTCATTCAGTCACCTTTAGTCATACGTAGAATCTATATTCTTTGTTAATGAACTTTCCTACTCAAGATCGGCATCACATTCAGGAGGAATGGGGTCAAGGATAATAGAAAGGGCTTCTTCAAATACATTGCAGATAAGGCTAACACCAGAGGCAGTGTAGGCCCACTGATGAATGAGGGGGGTGCTCTGGTGACAGAAGATACAGAGAAGGCAGAGTTACTGAATGCCTTCTTTGTCTCAGTCTATACTGCCAGAGGCTGTCCTGAGGAGTCCCGTACCCCTGAAGCCCCCGAGGAAGTCAGGACAAAGGAGGAGTTTGCTCTGGTAGATGAAGACTGGGTTAAGGA
>VZTO01022552.1:93237-104063 GCA_013400615.1 Syrrhaptes paradoxus
AGGAGGTTCCACTTGAATATGAGAAAAAACTTCTTTACAGTGAGGGTGACAGAGCACTGGAACAGGCTGCCCAGAGAGGTGGTGGAGTCTCCTTCTCTGGAGACATTCAAAGCCCGCCTGGATGCGTTCCTGCGCGATCGGATCTCGGTGTTCCTGCTCTGGCAGGGGGATTGGACTAGATGATCTTTCGAGGTCCCTTCCAATCCCTAACATTCTGTGATTCTGTCTTTCTGTGAGCTGCTGTTCAATATTTTGTTATGTATGTTGCCATCTATCATTGCACTGTCTTCAAACCTCATGCTGAAAACAAAGGATTATTTTCCTGTGAGGTCAACACAGTGCCCAGTGCTTAGAAATGCTAAGTGGCTTTTATTATAACTGTACTTCTATGAGGTGTACAATACCCACTGTGATTAGAGTTAACAGTATCTGCTGATTTTTTCTCTATATTTGAAAATGTCTACCTTCCCTGAAGTAATTTTTCAGGTAAGAATACTTGAACAAAATATGTCTCCCAGTGGCTTTACTTTCTGGTGTGAGTGCTAAAGGAGTCAGGACCAGAGTCCTGTTCTGTTCTGACAATGTTTGGCTTGTTTCCCCCCTTGAACAGCTGCAGCAAGGGAAGGTATTAGAGAAAACAGCCTCCTCTACAGTAATTTTTGTTCAGATCACTCAGATCTCACTTAAGTCCCAAATACAACAGAACTCCTTTGGAAACAGAACAATTCTGTGATTACACTTTGAAATGGAGTGTGAATGCCACAGGCCCGAATTGAGGCTATGAGGTGCTTGAAGGCCCAGATATGTTGAACTTAATGTGCTTTTAACAGTTTTGTTTGTAGTCCCTTAGGTTTTCAAGGCAAACTGAGAGCAAAGCATGTTCTCACATACGGGCAACCAGTTCGGGATCCCATTTGAAACTGTTACTTGCACCACTCTGATAACAGGTGGGCAGTATTTTGTGGGTGGGAAGAGACTGTGAGTAGATTTTGTAGGCATATGACAGCAAAAGTGAAAAAATAGTGTTTTCCTAAAATCTTGGTCTCTGTTACAGACCCATTATTTGTCAGGAATTTTGGGGTTATTTTCCCTCATCTTAACTACTGCTGCTCCTTCTCTTTTGCTTTCTCCCTCAGTTGTTTCTTACCAGAAGTGACATCTCTTCATCTCAGCATTTTTTTCCCTTCACTGGATTTCCTTTCTCTTCCACTTTCTCATATATCCTTATATTTAAGCATTGAGGTCCCAGTCTTCTCTTTGTTATTTTTCTATCTTTAGTTTTGTTGGTTCCCCCCTGCCCATTTTGTCTCCATCCTCTGTCCTCTCCTGACTTCTAGTCATGGGTTCCTGATAGCATCCCAAGCTTCCAGTACCTTCCCCTTCCCTTCCCATATAGCTGTTTAGATGTCTGCATTGAGATGCCCAGCCCCCTAGACCTAGCAAGACAGAGAGACTGAAGAACAGAGAAAAAGGATCTGTGCTGTGTGTTCTCATGGAATTGCTGTTTTTTCCAGAGCTCAAGGAATTGCATAGATTTTGCTGCCTATTTAATCAAAACCACTGGCTACTTTGCCTTATATGGATGCAGCAATCCATGGTAAACCTTTATAAGACATTGCTGAGAAACCTGTTTCACTGACTGCCCATTGACTGGAAGACATGTTTACAAGTGAACTCTGGCTCATGTTGTGTCATTCTGCTTCTGTTCTGTCTGATTTGGACAAACTGAGCCTGTCTCTTTATACAGTAAAGTAAATAAACGTTTGACATGAGGATCTTAATCTATAATCTATAATTTTAGCCTTTATTCTGAGTTTACTTTACTTTATTCTGAATTTACTTTCTTTTACTTTTTAATTTACTTTTAACATTTTCATAGCTAGACCCTGAAAGTTGTGTAGGGGCTCCTTTGTAGTTGCATGATTAACTGCATAAAATATTTTCAAAAGAAAGTGATGATTCTGTTGTGATCTGGAGTGGTAATGTAAGATATATAAAAGCATGTCCAGAATCTTCAGGGTCATGCTGACATGAATACACAGCACATGTTCATGAGTTTATTTGAGATTTGGGAGCAGCCATCTGTCCTGATGGTGAGCTTCATGTGATTAAAATATGTAGGTACCCTGCAGTGGTAATAGCCCGGTTGTGGTTTTAAACCCAGCCAGTGGCAAGCACTGCACAGATGCTTGCTCACCCTATGCCCTCCCAGGGACAGGGGAGAGAATGAAACTGGTAAAGGGAAAAAAGACTCGTGGGTTGAGATGAGAACAATTTAATAACTAAACTACAATAAAATTGAAAATCATAATAATAATGATAATAATAGTAATACATACAAATAGAGAAATGAGTGATAAACAGTGATACAGCTCACCACCCAATGACTGAGGCCCAGCCCCTTTGCGGCTCATGATCCTGGGGCAGGGAGAGTCCTGAAACCACAGTCCTGGAAAGGAGATAAGAGCTGGAGTTACCCAAGATGACCTGGAGAGAGGAGCAACCAAAAGCGAGAGAACTTCTGGACAGATCCTGGACAGATCAGCCTGGATCAGTTTACAGAAAGAGTTAGATTAAAATCTCTTAGTGGTTTAGGGGTGTGTTCCCCTTATAAGTTTGCTTATTAGTAGAAATGAATACAATGTGCTATAGTTTTATGGTTTCCAGACAAAATGTCAATTTCCCCCCCCCCTTTTTGTATAGTATGGCACACTAACATGGAACCCAACATGAGAGAGGGACCCTTGCCCGCTAATTCTAAAAGTCTACGTTGTACTTGAGTTTAAGATTCATGCAAGACTTGAAAAAAATAAATAAAAAAGAAGAGATCACAAGAAGAAAAGCAGTCGTTCTTCAGAGCACACATTGGAGGTGCATTGAAGGAAATGTTAAGAGCCCTGCTGAAAGTCTCGTTTGATGTTTATAGATCATTACAAAGCTTAGACTCTAACAATTTTCATTTCATCATACTAACCTTGGTTTCACAAATTAAAAAAAAAAAAACAGCTGCAAAATACTATTTCGTAACACTGTGCCCAGACTTGCCTGCTTGTCTGTGTTTGGGAGTTTTGCAGCGAGGGCTGGCTGTTGAACCATTGTCTCATCCAGCTTGTTACATTAGAACCACTACTGAGTAGATATGAACACTTAAAATAGACAGGGTCACTCAAGGTGCTTTTCTTGACTTTTGCGTCCCCTTTTCAGGCAATGCTGATGTTACGAGAAGGCAGAAGCACTTAGGGTTTATTTCTGCAGAAGTGCTTGATGGTCTAAGTTGAGCCAGCCCCAGTTCCTCACTGTCTCTTGCGCCAGTGCTCGTGCAACTGGAGAGTGTGATGCTTCAGGAAGCCACTGTGGCTGAAAGTCGGTGGCTTCCTTTTGCTGGGCTGCTGGATTGCTGCATCAGCTCCTTGAATGATTTCCTACTCAGTCACCTGAAGGCCGGAGCCTGGAAAAGTGGAGGAGGGTAGGAAAGTGCAGCTGTAGAGAAGAGAAGACTGCCTTTCCTTAGTGCAGCTCTGAAAGCCACAAACTTGGCTTAGAGCAGTCGGAAGTAATAGAAGTCCAAGGTGGCCTATTTAGAAATACTGTCTTTTGTGCATTTTTCCAACGAAGCTGTTATCAGCTAACTGGATTGCAGTGACATAATTAACTCGGAGTTTCCAAATCAAGTATAGTTACATGATTCTGGCAATAAAAATAAACGTCATGGCTGAAATCAATGAAATCTGGTTTTGACTGGGTGATTTTAATTGGATGAAATTACAATTTGGACAGTGCTTCAGGAAGACATGAGAGAATCAGAGGCATTAGAAGGAGCGAGATTATTCCATGTTTCTGTAACATTGCTGTTAAACCTGCCCCTCTGTGATTAACTGACTTTATTTTAAAGGAAATCACTAGAACATTCATTTGTTTCATTCTGAAACAAAGCTTAATATTCTGTGTAGGAGTAGTCAAAATGTGAAGTAGGTTGATTTCACTAAATTATTTTTATTTAAGTACAGACAGAAAAAACTTTCAAAGCAAGTCTTAAACTGCAAAAGTGTGTTCTGTTTTCAGCATTCTGGTATAGGAATACATGTTTAAAATGTGGTTTTGATAGTGGCTAATTGAAAGTAAGCTAATGGAACAACAAATTGACTTTTAATAAGCATCTTGTCAAACATGCCCTTTTGAAGCAGTAGTGAGGGATGTTTCTATCCAGATGCATTCTCACTTGGTGCTCTCCTGGTGGGTGATCTGACCCAGGGTACAGATGACTACAAATACAATCTTAGATACTCTTCTTGAAAAATAATTTAAAAAATACTGTTTCCTGCAGCCACAGCCTGTTGGATAGGTGTTTCAGCTGCAGGTGTTGAGACAGTCATGCGCATAAGGTAACTGAAAAAAGTGGAATACATTCTTAGTTATGTTCCTGAGCAGTGCTTCTAAACATTTTCAACTTGCAAACCCCTATAATTTTTCTTCTGGTGCTAATGACTGACCCACTGTACATCTACTGACAATAGACTTTCTTTTCTTTTATACCTTTTGTGAGATTCCAGCAGCTTTCAAATTGCAAGTAGGAAGTCAGGGAACTGTTAGGAAGTGAGGGAAGCAAGGTTTCAGTTGCAGTCTCAAACTAAACAGGTTTTGCTGTCATATGCATGCACATTTCCCTCTTTCCCCAAAAGAAGGCATAAACCCAACTTTTCTTAATTGTATACAAAGCTCTACAGTTTCGTCAGAGTAGGAGTAATAGTATAGTTGTTACATGTTTATAAATATTTTAAAATTTTATATATATATATAATTTATACAGGTTTATTTCTATAGAGATATCTTCATTGGGGCTGGTAGATAGTTTTTTAACTCTCAGTAAAACACAGATACCAAGTTCAGTAATATTGTTATTCTAGGTAAATTTTCATTCATGTTTAAGGCTTGTAAGGTAACATTGTATCTGAAGACTAAAATTCTATTCTTTGTGAAAGATATGTCTACCCTGTCTCAGACTGTACCTTTTTTGCTGTTGATGTGTACTGGACATTGGTTATAGGAGCCAAAACAATGAACTTTGTAGCTGTCACACTCCTTGTGTTAGGTTATGGACTGATACCTCCTTAAATGTTTTTTTAAATTCCATTTCCTAGAAGTCTTCATGATATGTCCTTTGTGCTTGCTGATACTGAAAAGGAATGTGTTCAGTAGAGTCTGCTTCCCAATGGAATAAGTGAGGAAATTTTTGAGTGTTTGTTTCAGGGAAAAACCAGAAATGTCTTAATTTTCAGTATTGGTGAAACCCTTCTGGTCGAGGTATGCTTTCTTCTAACTTTCCTGTATGAGCATCTGCCAAGATCACTCACTGGAGCTGAACCGAGATACTCCAGTATATTGTCAGGGTTCACTTTTGAGTGATGAAAAATTGAGCCTTTTTTATGTGGTCCATCCTGATTAACGGCACAAAAACAACACATCTCTGAGAAAGCTAAATAATCTAGAATTTATAGAGTTAAGCTAAAATATTTCTCTTATGTTGTGTTGCAACATGCGTATCCGGTCCTAGAAATGTTTTTTTTTTTAATATCTTCTAGATGAAGAATAAACTGTTCTAAATATGGTAATAACATTAAGCTATGAAATTCCTTACAATTGTGTCAGTGTGCCTTGGAAACTTAACACATACTGCAGCAAAACAATATTTATATCCATGAAAAGACGTCCTTTTGCCAGATACTCCTGCTTTTGATTTGTACTGTATCCATCTAGATTTGCACATTGTCAGCAGGGGTTTTCCAGAGTTAAGAAATGCAGCACTGTTAAATTAACGCATTAATCATATACTCTCCTATGTTTTAAAGGAAATGTTGTAGGGATACTCCTAGTGCTTTTCATTCTTTTCCTAAGTGCTGTAGAAAACCATTGGATGCAAATTTCAGTTGTGTGATTTCACAGAATCACAGGCTGGTTGAGGTTGGTAGGGACCTCTGCAGGACATCTTGTCTATCCCCTCTGCTCAAGCAGAGCCACCTAGAGCCAGTGGCCCAGGACCATGTCCAGATGGCTTTTGGCTGTCTCCATTCAAGTTCTCCCGGTGAAGGCTGAACAAGGGGAGGGAGGTTTGTGTGTGTGTGTTTGGCTGTTTAGCTGTATACTTTCAAAGTCAAAGAAGTGTGGTTTTGGTGGATTGAAGAGGGAAAGATCTGTATCTCTCTGCCTGGTCCCAGGGCACTCTTCTGCTGTTCTTAATTATTCATTAGACTCTACGTTGAAGGTAAGTAACATTGCTGTTAGGAACAAAATAGCTACAGGAAGAAGAGTGTTAAATTTATGACTTTGAAAATGCTTGTCTTGTAATACATGTATTTTTAAAATAGTACTGTTTTCGTACAGAGCAATCACGATGGAGAACACATAAGGTTTTTTAAAAATAGCTTATGTGCATTTGCAGTGCTTATCTGTTAAGATTCCTTTGCAGTGATTTTTACGGAATAGGAACATGATCTAAAGCAAAAATCATATCACCAGTTAATGAGTGAGTGCCTACCAACTGAGCTAGGACAAACTGCTGTGTATCCCAGTTCTGAAGTAAAATATTTGGAAATGGTGTAGAATTAATATGTTGGGCCCATCACTTTCTCTCTTTGGTTTGCTTTCCAGTTCCTTACAGGCCATATCCGTAGTTCCTGAAAAGTCAGTTGATATGTGTAAGCTTCTTACATTTCAGACATGTATTTGTTTTTAATCTTTTGTTTTTATCTACTTAAAAAGATGCTTTGTTTAAACTCCATAGTGGTACTTCACTTTTTGAAATAGAGTTGTTTAGCTTGTTTTTTAATGTGCACAGTTCCTAAAACTTTCAAATCTTTAAAAATAAGATAGGATGTGTTTAAAGTTGACTACCTACGTGATGAGAGCTGCATTATGACTCCCTGAAACAACGAATTTAGTGAGTTCTCAACAACACAAGAACTGTGAAATAAGTTCTCTGCAGTCATTAGACTGACCTATTGAGTGCTTTAGAAAGCACTTCTTGTTACTTCTATCATTTCTATTTTGTTAAATGTATAAATAGGTATCTGCCTTGCTCTTTGCCTTTGTAGTACAGCTAATGCACCAGAAGATGATGCTCCAAATAGATATTCCCGAATGGACAGGACAATTTACAGCAGATACAGCAGGGATGCAAATTCTTCTGGCAGTTCTGTACCAACTAATGCTTTGGAAAAGACGATTGAGGAACTTGAAAGGGTAAGTAGCAACTAACATCTGCATGGCGTACATCTGAAATAAAGTACCTTTGAAACTCTGTGGGGAAATTTACAAGAAAATACATAGAAAATATGTTAAATGCTTGAAGTACAGATCATTATGTCTATAAAAACGTATAAAGACTTGGACTGCCCGAGAAGAATGTCAACTTTCTAATCACAGATGTTTAGTTTTCATTTGGTATATAAGTGAGAAATAGTTGAGGTAAAGGTAATAGAGAGCCAGCAGTGCTCTGCGTATTTCTCCTGTGTATCTCATGACACACCAACACAGGGCAAATGACTTGGGAGAGGAAGGGACTCACTGCCTGTTCATAAAATTAGCAAGTCTGTTTCTGATTCACTTCTTGGTTTGGATTTTTTAATGTGCTGAAATATTGCAAAATTTAATTGCTTTTTAGTTATTTGTTAAAGTTTTAAACATTTAAAATACATATTTAAAGTTTTCATGATTTTAGACATTCTTCATACAAACAATTTTAGGAAAATGTGATAGTATGAAAGGTAAGTTTTTCACCTGAAACTGTATTTTGATGAATAATGTAATCTGTGCAATCTGGTACTGGCTTCTCTGTCTTCCTCTGAAGTGGGTAACTTGCCAGATATTCTTGAATTTGTATGGATGAAAGTTACCAAGTAAACACAATTTGAACAGATCTTTTTTGGAAAGGATGAAAAGAAAGCATATTTTTTTAGAAATTACTTTTTTTTTTGTTAGGACTTTGGGAACCCTGATTTGTGTGAAGTACACTGTAATCCTCCCTTCCAAACCAACTTCCTTCTGTAATAATTTAACTGCCAGTAACACAGAAAATAGAAGATTTAAGGGCTTTCCTTCTGTATCCTGAACCTGGATTTACTGAATTCCTAATGGGCGTTTCATTTTTTCCTTACATTCAGGCCTACAGATCTAACAGTGAGTCTTAATTCCTTATTAATGGTAGTATTAAAAAAAATCACCAAAAACAGCCAAGCAAAAGGACTAACCCTCCCAGTATAACAAATTTGGAAGCTGATACTTTACATATGCTTACTTCTCATTTGGGCCCTTATCCAATTTTGAGTTCATGCTTAAGTTAAATATTAATTAAAACATTATCTCTGGAATCAGAGATATCACACAAGTTTGCTGCAGGTAAAATATTTCCATTGACATGATTCTTTAACTCCTTGAAATGTAAGGGCTTGAAGATGTGGGTTTGACATGTAGAAAAGGAATTACAGGTAAGTGTGTCTGTGTTTTTCTTCTTTGTTTGTTTTAGGTGGTAATAGTGTAAAACTGTCTCTTCAAACCAAAAAATTACATTTCAAACTTCATTGCATATTCTGGTTTTTAGGAACTTGCAAAGGAGAGACAGGAAAATGCAAGATTAATGAAGATGACACAGGACAAAGAGGAACTAATTGGAAAGCTGAAGGAAGAAATTGATTTATTAAACAGAGTAAGCACATCCTTTCTTATATGGTGCTATGTAAAGAGGGGATAAAACTCTCTGCATTCTCTGTGCTCTTCTTCAAGCACTGGCATCCACTGGGTAAGGTCAGAAGAGAATTAAGCGTGGAGGGTTTTTTGTATTTGTGTAACTTTTCAAGAGGCATGTCAATAAGTTATATTTTTTCCAGGTGACTTCTGCTTGTCATGATTAATTTCCGTAAGTTATGTGTTATTGGAATACCTGAATTTCTTGTTGCTATAAGTGTTGATAGAACAAGGTTAAAAAAGCAAGAGTTCTTTCTAAATTTAGTATGTAGCATACCAGGAAATAATGAAGTTGAGGTTTTGACAGTTTTCTCAATAAATTGTTACCCAGGACTTTTATTAGACAAAGTAATTATAAATTTAATTTAATTTCAGTCATCTTGTAATTACTAAATAATAGTTTAGATGATCTTAAAAACATCTGGGAGTAAATGCTGTATATTCTGACATATTTTCATACTCTTTAATGTTGATCCTCAAGTAAAAGCAGAACAAAACAGAAGGCAGGAGACTTGGGCTAGCATCACTCAGGCAAAGTGTGCAGGCAGGAGAAGAGCAGGAGACATGTTTGGGAATTGGACAAGATGAGAAGTTTTAAGGTTGATAGAATATACCAGTTTTAACAAGTCGCACTTTTAAGGGCAGACTGGAACTCTTCAGTAGAATGAATTAGTGACCTCATACTGCACTTCCTGGCTGAGGTGCAGACCTTGGATGTACTAGGGAAATACACTTCTACTGGTCCACTGCAAACATTCCCATAAAAATTCAGAAAAAAATTCAGAACTGGCTTTGGTCGATCTAGGGGTGAAAGGAGGCAATAACTTTGTGTGCATAGTGGCAAACTTTCGTTTTGCACTATTCATTTTTAGCAAAAGAGGGCAACAGAAGTTTGCAAACTTATCTAAAGGACTAAAGTAGCTGAGATTACTCTGAAACAGGTATCTTTTTTAATAAAGAAAGTTGGAAGTTAATTTGTAGGATAAGCAAAGTATTGTCTGTTTTGGAGAGATTTCTGTTTTAATTGGAGAATTGATCTTTATGCTGTTCTTCTATTCTGCAAAGAATCGGTCACATCTATGCTGATGACCTTATCATAGTAAAGGCAAGTGTTCATTCCTTCTACGTAATGGATGGCAAAGCTACTTAATACTGCTGATCAGACCGGACTTCCTGACTCAGAAGTCAGAAAGAGCAAACCAAAAGGACCTAAATCACTGAACGCTTGTGTTTTAGGACCATGACTGTTTGAAAGGTTTGCTGTTCCAGAAACAATGTTATTTTTTTTTCTGTTAGTTGAAGTATGATGCTCTGAATTAAATTCATCAAGTGTCTGACTAGAAACTGGTTTTAAACGTTTGCAGTGAAGTCATGAAATGCCTGTGACTTGCCAGTGTTGATAGTGATTTCTGTTTGTTGTGTGGGAAGAAAACATAGAACAGAATATAGTCCTTCCAAAAGCCTCTTTCTTATAAAATTACTAAAATGTTACCATTTTATGAGATATACAAAGCCAATTTATTGGTGGTCCATAGACAACCTTCTCTTAAATGCATAAAAGAATGTTTCTTAAATGTGTAAGAGAATGTTTTCTTACTTTTTTCTCCATCAGCACTTATTGTAGCTGTGACGTTGTCTGTTAGCTTAATTGCAGTGCAAGTTATTAATATTTGCATACCTTGGGGTTTTCTTAATAATGAAATAGCTGCCTTTTGACTTTGACCAGCTTAATAATTTGTCTTCTTAAGAAAGTTTCAATCCATGTCTCAAGTGGTGCTTCTGTTAGAACAGATACATGTTTTACTTTCTTTTTTAACAGCTCTTGGATTTATGACTGCTGCCATATTGGTTATCCACATGTATTTAGAAAGAAGGGAGATTTAGAACATTAAGAAGAGCTACAGAAATACTGCATCATTCCCATGACAGAAGGTTTTGAAAGTTGATAGGGCACTCATATTTGCCTAAGGTTTATTATCATAACTGAGATCATGAGAGCTGGCACTTGGACATCCATCTGCTCTTCATGGAACATTACTCTGTAGAGTTTGCATCCTGATTGGATGTTTGGCATGGAAGAACAGTTGTGA
>VZTO01022553.1:0-68722 GCA_013400615.1 Syrrhaptes paradoxus
ACACTCCTGTTCCTGTAACAGTCAGGATTTCAGTTCTTCCAGTATTTACGTAATTGCTGAGATCAGCTATGGCTGGAGAAAATCCAGTTACTTAGTATTCCTGCCAGGGAAGCAGATGAAAGCTCACTCCAACTATGCGTAA
Source organism: Syrrhaptes paradoxus (assembly GCA_013400615.1). Taxonomy (NCBI): domain Eukaryota; kingdom Metazoa; phylum Chordata; class Aves; order Pterocliformes; family Pteroclidae; genus Syrrhaptes; species Syrrhaptes paradoxus. The sequence continues at coordinate 143 of VZTO01022553.1, forward strand.
CAGCACATGGACTTACACAGGTAGATTACTAGTTCAGAAAAGTGAAAGACTGTTTGAATTACTAATTTCTGTTCAGCAATTCATTTGTCATATTACCCAGTAAGACTTGGATTTTTTTTCCCCCTTTGAACAGCTACATTATGGAGAAAGTGGACCTGGTGTTAGTTGGTGCTGAAGGTGTAGTTGAAAGCGGAGGCATTATTAACAAGGTAATAGGTAGTGAGTTTATTACATCGTTCTGTAAACTCTAGACTTTTAAAGTTTGGTTTCTCTTAAGAATTCAAGGCTTTCTGAAAAATCTTTTCTATTTGGATGTTATCCAGTAAATGTCTATTTATTGTTGGAAACTGGGCAATATTATGTCAGGCCAGACTGAGTCTGCATGTTGTTTTCCATCTGTCTCCGCAGATTGGCACTAATCAAATTGCTGTGTGTGCCAAAGCTCAGAATAAGCCATTTTATGTGGTAGCAGAAAGTTTCAAGTTTGTAAGACTTTTCCCTCTAAATCAGCAGGACGTCCCAGATAAGTTTAAGGTAAGAGAAATTCAACTTAGATGCACGCTTACAAGTCTATGAAAAATTTTCATCTAAGCATCTCGTCATTTATCTGTGTCTCTACTGCATCTTACTTTACCTAAAGTGGAGTTGCTCCACATTACAGTCACACGTCAAACAGCCATAAATTGTCATAATACTAACATTAAGTTCGTAAAGCCTTGGAGGCACAGGAGCAGCTGAGGGCAAGAAACAGTTAAATCAATACACTTCAGAACTATGAATTGTACTTTATACAAAGCAGCTGAGACCAAGGTGGCACCAGCCTATGCCACATTTTAAAGCAACTGACTTCCTTCAGTTGTACCACAAACATCTGCTCAATACTATAGTACTACTCTTGCCCAAAAGAGGTTTTAACTTGGGGTTGTGTAATAACTCACGATCTCTGTTTCTTTCTAGTACAAAGCAGACACTCTGAAAACAAGTCAGAATCTAACAGAGGAGCATCCCTGGATTGACTACACATCACCATCGCTAATTACGTTACTCTTCACAGACCTCGGTGTGTTAACTCCATCAGCGGTCAGTGATGAACTTATTAAACTCTATCTGTAACAGAGGACGCAGTGTACAGGATGTATCATCTTCAGTGACTATCACAGTTGTAAGAACTTGGAAGATGATACAAGTTTATGGACATGGTAAGAAGATTAATAAAATTATCAATAGAAAAAAAACCATAAAGCAAAACATGACATGTGGATGGACCACTGTTAAAAAAAACCCCAAAAGTTACTACAGCTTCTAAAGACCTAAAATAAATTATTTTAAAGATGGGTGGAATATTTTGATACTGCAAAATAAAATACCTTATGGTTCATTCAAACTCATTCTGAGGTCTGGTGTTACTTACTGATCTGTGGTACTTACCTGAAAAAACAAAATGGAAACACGCACAAGGTGCTAATGGGAATCTGCAGCTGCTGCCACGCCATCCAAGAGCGGTGCTTTTAGCTTTAACTGCAGGCTCGTTTGTATGTCTTTACGGTCTCCAGGTCACTTTATGAAGAAATTAGATCACTTCTGTTCTCTGAATCGTTATTTTGTTACAAAAATAGTTTTATTGAAAGAGGCAGCATTTTAATGTAAAAGTGCTGTTAGAATAACTGTCAGCCTTCAGACTCTAAGTCAGCAACAGTTTCTGCTTTAAGTCTGTGGCTGCCCGTTAGTCTCTTCTCAAACTCTTCTTCACTAATTTTTCCCTTTTTTAATCTTTTCAAGAGTCTTGTGTCATTCAGCAACTCTTCCATATCCTCATCTTCAATATCAGAGCCCTGTTGGCAGTTGAAAAGCAACAAATTAAACACAACACCAGAAGGTTTTCATTCTGTACAGCTGAACAGCAGAGACTGTTACAACTCAGATTTTGCTAGGAGTATCCAAGCACGAAAGATTACTCAATTTATACCTAGGAAACTATCCAACTCCACAGTTACATAGAACTGAAAAAAGAAAAAGAATTATCAAGTACTGCCCACCATCATGACATACTGCTGGTCCTTTGAGAAATAAAAACGTTACCTATGCCAGGCAGCATTACTGACTAGGATCAGAGTGCTGAGGAGTTGTTTCAGTGTTTGGCTTTAAAAAGCTTGTCTAGAATTTTTTTAAGCTTTGCTTGTCAAAGCCCTAAAAAGTTAATTTACAGTCATCAATTNGCTAGCAAAATCCAAATCTGTTAAAAGAGAGATTTATAAAGTCAGTTTCCTGCTGGATAAAAAGTTAATTTCACTTAGCAAGTCAGAAAAAAAACCAACACACCATTATTTTATTGTATTGTTTGCAGTCTATGCTTAATACTAGTGACAATACAAAGTCACTTTCATGCTTATGTCAGTTTGGTCAACTTGCTAATTAAATATTTTCTCTTGAAAACAATGAGAAACAAGTTGTTAGAAAAAATGAGATTTTTGGCCAAATCTGAAGCTGCAGAAAGTAAATTTGAGATCAGGAATCGGGTGCTGAAGCTTGTGGACAATAACTTTTTTTTTTTTCCCCAAACCAAATACTGTCTTCTGAAAACAACAGTAAAAGACACCAACTCCTGCTGGGAACTACCTTTGATTCGGAAGATCAGGTTACATTCGTGTTTGGCATAAGCCTGGACATAAGACACAAACGCTTTCATCCCTTTCTCAAACACGGCCCTGTCAGCTAGGGCCATCGACTTCAGTTTTGGAAGAAGATCTAACACGTTTGCCTGTGGTTTCATTTCCTGCATGGGACACTGGAAACCAGAAAAGAAACACAAAACCAAAGGAAAAGTTCAGCTGAATGATGTAAAATGCACTGTGAAACTTCAAACACACACTTCTTCCCCAGTTAATGGAGTGAGCTTTCAGCCCCTTTCCCCCCCCTTTTACTTGGTCATTTCCACACACCAGTTCAGATGGTCATCCTCGCCCAGCAAAAGAGCTGAGATGCCTCATCAAGCCACATTCTCATTAGCAGGGCTCCAGAGAATTTATACAATTAATCCCATAAATTCAGGACCAGACACAGGAAATTANTTATCAACCTTGTTGAGTTTTTAAAGCAAAACATGACATGTGGATGGACCACTGTTAAAAAAAACCCAAAAAGTTACTACAGCTTCTAAAGACCTAAAATAAATTATTTTAAAGATGGGTGGAATATTTTGATACTGCAAAATAAAATACCTTATGGTTCATTCAAACTAATTCTGAGGTCTGGTGTTACTTACTGATCTGTGGTACTTACCTGAAAAAACAAAATGGAAACACGCACAAGGTGCTAATGGGAATCTGCAGCTGCTGCCACGCCATCCAAGAGCGGTGCTTTTAGCTTTAACTGCAGGCTCGTTTGTATGTCTTTACGGTCTCCAGGTCACTTTATGAAGAAATTAGATCACTTCTGTTCTCTGAATCGTTATTTTGTTACAAAAATAGTTTTATTGAAAGAGGCAGCATTTTAATGTAAAAGTGCTGTTAGAATAACTGTCAGCCTTCAGACTCTAAGTCAGCAACAGTTTCTGCTTTAAGTCTGTGGCTGCCCGTTAGTCTCTTCTCAAACTCTTCTTCACTAATTTTTCCCTTTTTTAATCTTTTCAAGAGTCTTGTGTCATTCAGCAACTCTTCCATATCCTCATCTTCAATATCAGAGCCCTGTTGGCAGTTGAAAAGCAACAAATTAAACACAACACCAGAAGGTTTTCATTCTGTACAGCTGAACAGCAGAGACTGTTACAACTCAGATTTTGCTAGGAGTATCCAAGCACGAAAGATTACTCAATTTATACCTAGGAAACTATCCAACTCCACAGTTACATAGAACTGAAAAAAGAAAAAGAATTATCAAGTACTGCCCACCATCATGACATACTGCTGGTCCTTTGAGAAATAAAAACGTTACCTATGCCAGGCAGCATTACTGACTAGGATCAGAGTGCTGAGGAGTTGTTTCAGTGTTTGGCTTTAAAAAGCTTGTCTAGAATTTTTTTAAGCTTTGCTTGTCAAAGCCCTAAAAAGTTAATTTACAGTCATCAATTCCATCAAAGTAAAATCCTGCTGCTCTCTGCCATTTGAGGGTATGTGCCTATGCTGTAGTGATCACATGCAGTTTAATAGAATGGGAACAGTTTACCTCTTCACGCTTCCTTTTAGCTGTTATTTTCTTTTTCTTCTCCCTTTTGGCTTTCTGCTTTGACCAGGCTTTGTTCTTTATGAATTTCTTTTTGCCTCCATTTTCCTCTCTTTCTTTTCTTTGTTGTTCTAATTGCTTTTGTCTCTGTTTTTCTCTATTTTTATCCTTAAATGAGATGGAGTCTGTATTAACAGTGACTGGAGTAAAGTCTGGAAAACATTTTCCTCTTAGTTCAGGCATCTTTGGCATTTTTAACAATGCAAAACCTTTGGCAAGGCTAGCAAAATCCAGATCTGTTAAAAGAGAGATTTATAAAGTCAGTTTCCTGCTGGATAAAAAGTTAATTTCACTTAGCAAGTTAGAAAAAAAACCAACCATTATTTTATTGTATTGTTTGCAGTCTATGCTTAATACTAGTGACAATACAAAGTCACTTTCATGCTTATGTCAGTTTGGTCAACTTGCTAATTAAATATTTTCTCTTGAAAACAATGAGAAACAAGTTGTTTGAAAAAATGGGATTTTTGGCCAAATCTGAAGCTGCAGAAAGTAAATTTGAGATCAGGAATCGGGAGCTGAAGCTTGTGGACAATAACTTTTTTTTTTTTCCCCAAACCAAATACTGTCTTCTGAAAACAACAGTAAAAGATACCAACTCCTGCTGGGAACTACCTTTGATTCGGAAGATCAGGTTACATTCGTGTTTGGCATAAGCCTGGACGTAAGACACAAACGCTTTCATCCCTTTCTCAAACACGGCCCTGTCAGCTAGGGCCATCGACTTCAGTTTTGGAAGAAGATCTAACACGTTTGCCTGTGGTTTCATTTCCTGCATGGGACACTGGAAACCAGAAAAGAAACACAAAACCAAAGGAAAAGTTCAGCTGAATGATGTAAAATGCACTGTGAAACTTCAAACACACACTTCTTCCCCAGTTAATGGAGTGAGCTTTCAGCCCCTTTCCCCCTTTTACTTGGTCATTTCCACACACCAGTTCAGAGGGTCATCCTCGCCCAGCAAAAGAGCTGAGATGCCTCATCAAGCCACATTCTCATTAGCAGGGCTCCAGAGAATTTATACAATTAATCCCATAAATTCAGGACCAGACACAGGAAATTATCCGAGTTATTAGAAACAAAAAGCCATTCCTTACGCAATGCCTCGCATATTCCTGCTACAAACTCGTCAGGTAACACTGGGAGCAATCATGTTCTAACAGGTAGTTGCATTTGGCGATTTAATAAGCAGCTCTTTTTTTTTTAATTACACATCTCTGCTAAAAGATTATCTATGCATATGACCTTAAGTCCTACAAATTCAGATTTCAAAATTCCTATCAGTAAGCCTGTCCCCTTGCCCCTTCCTACTTTGGGGTAGAATAAAAGTCTACCAACCTTTTGGTTGATGGAGAGAAAGTTAACGTAAGATTCTTCCATGGGAAGCAAAAATACAAGTGCGCTGCCGACATTGCCGATCCGTGCTGTTCGACCACAGCGATGCACAAAGGCACTGGAACAACACAACACAGAGCTAACTCAACAGGAGCTGCTCAGCCTGATTTTAAGGTATGAGACACACAGCAAAAGGGGAAATCTGATGGAATGGAAAATACAGAGTGCTATGAACTTTTAAACTAAACCAGCACGAAATCAGTAAAATGCAATAGTTCTAACAGTGCTGCTCAATTGTTAGGACTGGATGCTAAAACAAGGGGAGTCTGCTTTAGGGATGGAGTTTAAGCAAGCTGCAGAGAGAATTATGACACTGGAAGTTAAAATACATGGAAAAGCACCTTTCAGGTGAACTCTCAATGTACCATTCCTTGAAGAGCTCTGTCCCTGCTCTCACTCTGTTCTCATTCACCCTTGTGTCTCACCTCTTGTTATTTCTTTGATATTCTCACACCAAGCCTTGCAGCAGAGCGCATCTTCACACAAATGCAAGTGGTGACCACCCATTTGATTTACACACACCCAACACAGGCATTTCAATTCACAGCAGCTACAACAAAACCTGTGGTGTTTCAACCTCTCTCCTTCATGTGTTATATTGTGTGTTCACTCAAACTAACTCCCAGTGATTAAATGTGTTTTCCATAGTTGTGTGTTCTCAACTTACATCTTAACAGTATAATAGCGTGATGACAAGTAGAATAAAGGGTCTTAAGATCTGAACTTGTACCTTGCACTGCTGGGCGGGTCATACTGTAAGACCCAGTTAACTTCTGGAATGTCTATGCCACGGGCCATCACATCCGTGCAAACTAAAATGCCACTAGAAAGAATAAAGAGTGTATTTTCATTAAACTGTCACTTGAGAAGAGCCACTCTCCCCCCAACTGTGTATTCTGCATCTACACTGGAGAATGAGGAACGTTTTAAAACATTCGATTTTTTTTTTAAAGAGACAAAATATAAGGTAGTTACAGCTTCCACCAACTAAAATTCTACATGACATTATGGAAAGGAATGTGATTTCTATTACAGCCAACACATCACCAAGAAAAAAAATAAATTCCCTAATACAAGTTCTATTTTTATTTTTTTATTGTCTCCACCACAGCTGAACACAATACTATAAATGTTTTAATAAAAGACCTGACAGTTTTAGCATGCTCCTTTAAACAGCTGTTCTTCCAGCCTGTTGGTAATTATTTTTCTCATAACGTACAATGCTAAAACTCAGGTCCCTTGCAATAAGAAATGACAGCTAACGGTGCGAGAGTCTCTAACAATATCCTACAAAGCTGACAAAGACGACTCTTCTGCAGGCAGATTACAACATCGCGTTGTCACATTCTTGTTCATATACTAACAAAATAGTATCCTGGGTTTCCGCTATGGTTACCAATCAGGAAATGGTTATTTTCACTACCACCTTCTTTGTGCTCATACTGTGAGTACCTAAGCATAGTTTGTGTTAATAAGAATACATTATTTTTTCTCTCATTCAATATAGTAGCATGCTTAGGAGTTGGCGCTTCTGATTTATATCGTGTGCTACCCTGGCTTCACAAGCAGCTGGCAGCATCCTTCTCAGCACAACACTGCTCTTCCAGGCTTAAGTGGCAAAATCACACTGTCAGACAAAATAACACATCCCTTACTATTTATCCTTTCGTCAGGTTTAGCTAATTCATACGCGCTTACCCTGGGAGCTTCCGAAACTCAGTAAAAATCTTGTTCCGCTTGTGTTTCATTTTGCCATGAATGCTCATTATTTTCACTTGTTTAATTAAGGATTCCAAAGCCTTCCCATAGTATTCCACACAGGCACAGGTGCTGTTGCGATAAAGACAGACATAGAAGCAAAAGATTATGGTGTATTTTTAATCTTGTTTAGACAGTCAAGCTAGAGTGGTTCAAGACCTTTCAAAAATATCCAATATTGCCTATTTTTATTTAAAATATGTACTTATTTTTTTATAATTAACATATAATCATCTATAATGCCTTACTTTTAAAATGCATATAAAATGTATGTTTTGCTTAATAAGGTTCAGCACAATCCTGAGAGGAAGCAATGACGAGTCTCTTTTTAGACACCATATTCTACAAGACAGCTATTAGAATTAATCACTTTTTAAATAGTTGTGTCCTTGTCAACAGAGGCACAGGTTTGGAATTTAAGCAATGAACCACCGTGCTATTTTCACAGTGAAACCCAAACAGAATTACCTGAAAAAGACTAGATGTTTCTCCTGTTTGTGCTGTCGAAGAAAATGCACCAACTGATTAAATTTTTCATCTGCTTTGCATATCTACACATGGCAAAAGAAAAAAAAAAAAAGTCAGGAAATGGACTTTATACAAAGCCATCTGCCAGTTTCCTCTGTTCACTGTGCACTGATAAATGGCGACAGGCATGATTTGCTAATACTGACCATTTGTTCCACAGTTCATCATGTGGAATATTATTATTTTATGCATCTTATTTTACACAAAAATAAATACTTAAACTCCCAGTCCTCCCATCCCCAGCCACAATACCTCTCCCACATTAGTTTCTCAGGTTTCCCTCAGCCACTCCTCTGAAACTGCCAAATGTATCTGCTCCATTCACTAGAAGCAGGACAAGGAGCCACAGCACTGCAGCTAGTTTGGGGTCACAACTCCTGGCCAGCCAAAAACCCTCCGAGCAGGAAACAACAGGGTTGCTAATTCAGATCTTTCTCCTCGGCTTGGTTACTGATCTCAGAGAACCTGCAAGAGCTTTACGTCTCCGAGATGTCTGGTTCCTCTATTAATGTGATTATAAATGGCCAAGATTTAAAAACTGATTGATGGAACCAGGGAAAAAGGAGAAGGAACAAGAAACTATCGCAAAGCAGAGAGGTTCGCACCATGTAATAGTTCTCCAGGCGCGTTGGAGTTTTCTGTGTGTTGCTTGCTGCCACTCCCTTCTCTTTCACCGAGATGCGGACTGGATTCCGGAGACCTGCTCTCACCAGGTTCTCCACCTCTTGAGTTTGAGTTGCTGAGAACAGACCTGTCCGTCTCTGCTTGGGCAAAAAGTCCAGAATGGTGTTTAAACTGCAAGTAAGCACAGGCAAAACATAACTGTCCCAAGACTTCCCTCAGAAAGAAGCTTAATCATTGGAAGTAAGAGTTTATAAACAAGGTAGCTTTTATTACAGAGGGCCAAGTATACAGCATTTTCTATTGAGCTAATTATCTTAACTTTAGGAGAAAAGAGCAAAGCTTATTTGTTAAAGCAACAAGACAGCATATGCTAATACATATTAAAATTAAAAAAAATTGTAAACTCTGTATTCATCAAGGACCCACTTTTCCTGATTCTCTTCCCCTCTTAGCAATTGCTTTATACGGTCTACAGAGAGGTAAAAGAACAAACCAGAACAAATCAAACTTCAGAGATCATCATAGGCCATGGTCATTCACATAATCACGTATCAACTCATTTAAAACTTCACAAGTATTACTAGAATTTATTATTAAATACCTTGCTTCAAAGCCCATATCTAGGAGTCTGTCTGCTTCATCCAACACCAACACATCAAGAGACTTCACACAACTTGCTAGATCCAGCCCATCGGCTTTTCTTCTGAACAGATCCTCCAAGCGGCCCGGCGTAGCTACAATGATGTTCCCACTGTTTGTGAACAAGACACGCAGCAATTTTGAAACTACAAGGTAGGGACTTTGAGGAAGCTGCTAAAATAAACTCGCACTCAAGCTGACTGCATTCATCCATAAAACAATTTCAGTTCGTCACTTCTAACAGTACTCATATTTCAGTGCCTGTCAGGTACTACAGGCTGATGGGAGAAAAAACGCTCAGATGGAAGCACACCATGTGTGACAATAAAAGTTTAGAATATAAGCAATAAACATGGAAAACAACTAACAGCTAGAAGAAATATTTGGTGCCTCTACGCAAAAGCCAGGGGCAAATATGATTGCTTCAAGACTTTACCATTGGTATCAACACCAAACAGTTCCAGAAAACTATTCATCAGCACGGTCTCAATCTCACTAGAGCCCACTACTTGTACCTTTACAAAAAAGAAGGAACTGAAATATTCAGTGAAGACAGTTTTCAGCTCACTGTGCTGCATGCTGTTCTTCACCCAAACAGCATGTAAATAGTTCTGATTTCACATATCATCCTTTCCTGTTGTCTCGTTATGGCGTATCTCACTCAAGGAAAAGAACCCACAATTTCTCCACCATACACTTAACATATTCACATGGTACCATCAAATTTTAGCACCAGCCAGACCAAAGCCCTGATTTGAAAACCCTCAGGACAAGAAGAAAACCACAGCTGAGAGACTGATAAAAATAATTGACAATCAACTCACCCATGTTCTTTAAACTTTTCAACATCTTCCATAGGATTCCGACCACCAATTAAAAGAATCTGACTAAAACAATAAAATAAAACACACAGATTCAGGTCATCTTTAAGTTTTGCTAGTTTACAAATGACAGAAGTCCAAATAAAAAAGGAACGGGAACTATGACAAGCCTCAAGTTCACTCACCTAAACCTAGGAAAGTGTTTTGTGAAATGTGAGAGCACTTCATCAATTTGAATGGCTAATTCTCTCGTTGGTGTGATAATTATAGCTCCAACCTACACAGGAAAACCAAAAGCAATTTATGGAAAATAACAGATTAGAAGAAGGATTTGAGCAAAATTCTCCCTTACAAGCTAAGGGAATACAAACCATGTTTATGATCCTAGTTTTAGATAAAATATTTCCAAAGAAATACAATAAAGTATACAAAATATCTGTGAAAGAGGTATTGTACCAACGGGCAAAATACCTCTGCTTAAAGAGCAGTATCTAATAACGATATTTAATAGCACGTAACAGCGCAAGTTCTCTGTACACTAAAATGTAGTCAAAGTCAGCAGATGCTAAAAAGCATTCAAAGACTCTTGTTTGCAGTATGTAATTGTATTTGACATTTTAAGACATTTTTCTATCAGCTCAGAAAACTGTTTTGATCATGTCAAACAAGCAGCTGTATCTAAGTGCAAAGGAAGCACCCCAAAAAATTTATTTTCAAGTTTTAAACAGTTTGTTGTTACTGGTCTATCAAAGAGCCGAGCACACAGTCACTTCAAGTGTAAGCAACTTTCCTTATTGGTACTTTATTCCTAGAGTCCTCAAGTCTTGTCGGCACATCATAAAATAGACTCAGAACTAATAACTTAATCTCACCTGCATTTTCTTTAATTTTTCTTCCCGTCTGAGAAGAATTTCCAGTATGGGAATCACAAAAGCTAAGGTTTTGCCACTGCCTGTTACCTGTGAGAAAGGAAACACACTCATCTCTCCCTCAGCTCCAGAGAGAAACCAAGAAAAACGAGGAACTCGACCACGAAAAAGCACTCACCGCTTCCGCAGCAACATCCTTGTTATTCATGAAGAGCGGAATGGTTGCAGACTGAAAAAAGAGAAACACCACATGAACCCTCTCTGGTGGAAATAAACCTCAGGGAGCCTGGATCCCCTCAGGGGCCACCACAGCTCTCTGTAACCTCACCCAGGCAGCGCCAGCGACGGCCTGGGACCCCCCTCGCTGCTGCGGGACCCATCGCCTGCTCTGAGGCCCGGGCCCGGGGCTGGGAGCGAGCGCACCGACACCGCCCGCTCCTTCCTCAGGCCCTGCCGCGGGCCTGGAGCCAGCGGGGAGCGGCCCCTCACCTGCACCGGGGTCATGCGGGCGAAGCCGAGCTCCCGCAGCGCCTGCAGCACGCCCGCGCTCAGCGCCACGGGCAGCGACTGCCAGCTCCCCTCAGTCACCGCCTCCATCTTGGACAGGCGGCTCGGCCCTGTCCGCCGACCGGCCCCGTCCCCCACCGCCACTGGGTCCGGCCTCGACGGGGCCGGCCGGAAACACGCGCCGCAGCACCTTGGTTCCGCCCCAGGCACCGCCGGCCCGTGCCACGGTAAAACTCGGTATAACCGGCACCCTTCGGATACAGCAAAAAACCCTTTCTTTAGGGCAAGCAGCCTATGCTAGGAAGTATTTCTGCGGGTCACAGAGCAGCACTGTGACACCCAGCTGCTCGGAGCCGAGCGGCAGAGCTGCAGGTTTAGAATCACCTGCGATGTCCCCGCTGTCATCGCGTCTGGATGAGCTCCTGCCATCCCAAGAGATATTCCATGAAAAAGCTCCGATCCTTAAACCGTACTTCCTTAAAGCACCAAAGAAAAAAAATATACAAATTCGTTTTTTTTAAAGAATTTGTTTATTTATCGAACCTGGGTCATATTTAGATTCACAAGCAATTTTTTAAATGTACATCTTGAATTCAAATTTTCAGTGGTTTGGTTTTGTTTTTTTTTATTTTACACAAAAATATTGGCACACAGCAGTTGCAATAAGGTGTAAGCCACCTTTCTGAAGAACTGCTGCCAAGTGTTTGCCCAAGGTTGAAAAAACTTTACCTGGAACATGAAAACTTGTAACAAATTTTAAATTAATTGTACAAAACTGTTATGTGTTATTTGTAGAGGCTCCCCCCTGGAAAAGACCCCACCCCACCCCCAAAAATGATTACAACTAATATACATCAGTCACAACATAATCCTGGCTCAGCACCCACATCAGACGCTTCTTTAATTTTTAAACCAATCATCAGATACCGAGGAAAGTAACTTTATACAAAAACAAATCTACATGTGCCTGAAAAGAAAACACACCAGTATTTAGCATTATGCTAATTATGATCAGATAATGGCAGGGACTGCCACTTAACTTAAATAAAAAGGCTGCATAGCATCGCAATAAACCCCCAGAATCATTAACCCTTTGGCATCAGGAATCCAGATTTCCTGAACACTAACGCACTCTGCAATAGTGCCAACAGTCTGAGCTTTGGACCTGCGGAAACCAAAGGGTTAACTATGGTTTGCCAAGACACTGCACACAATTGGCTTCGACAGAAAACCTGGGAAAGACTAAAAACCATTCCATGGACATTCGGTAATGAGAGGAAAAAATGTACTTTGATATCAACTTTAATTTAAAAGAACTTCAGGAAGAAGTCGATGTAATTCAGACCGTTACTGAAGACTCTCTTTTAAACAGCGACTAGGTATGAACACGAGAGTGGAACAGAAGAAGCTGTCTTCTATTCGTTATCAGAATAAAGTTCCAATCGCTTCTTCTCGGTGGTTTATGTAAGCAAAGAAGGAATTACTCTAATTTTGCAACACCTACTGCAGGGTTAAAGATGTCAACAACGCAAACAGTCATGTTAGGGCCTTGTACCGTTTCCCTAGATAGAACCACAAGCACTTATGAAAACAGGGGAAAAAAAAAAAAAAGTTAGAAAAGACATCAACATTGCTTGTTACTACAGCTGAGTTACAGCATTTGCAGCTTGCTTGGACCTCGCTTAGCATACAGACTAGGCAGATTTCAGTGAAGAAAATTATGCCAATTAAGTGACAAGATTTCAGCACAGCTTTTGCTACAGAAGATATATAAAAACAATTTAACTAGGAAGGAACATAAGCAAATAAGTTTTACAGTTCAGTAAAGAGGGTTCAGAAACTAAATGACTTTTTTGTGACCAGGATTGTTTGGTAGTCAGTGAACTGAAATCCGAGAACAGAAAAATACTCTTAAACAACCCTTCGGACTTCAAAAAACCTCTTCAGATAGTAGATCTGTCCCAGTGTCATGGCAACTAGTACAAGAGCTTCAAAGAATGACCAAAGAACCACTCTGCTGTTCGTGTTGTCATTAACTGTTGGGGGGGAAAAAAAAGTAGTAAGTAACAAAGTATTTAAAACAAACTTAAAACACACTGTCACTGGAAATGAAATACTGCACATAACCCACTGACACCTGTGTCACATCAGGACAAGCTTCCCAGAAGGACTCTGCAGTCTTAGAGGTAAGATCTGAGAGCCAAAACCGCAGATATTCACAGGTTCAAAAAGTTCACAATCACAGAAGTTGAGGGGTCAGTGCTTTAATATAATGTTGTATTTTCACATTAAAAGTATTTGCCCCTTATTCTCACTGGGCTTCCCCTAATGCACCGCTTAGCGCACTCAGTCATATTTTAGAGCTGTATTTCAGAAAGTGAGGGTGGTGACTGGAGAATGAACCATATTCTCCACTTGGAAATAACAGTAGTTCTGCTCTATTTCAACAAAATATTTAAAAAATGAAGGCACACCCACTTCAAGGATGAAATAATAGTTCAACCAAAGTCTATCCCTGGGAACCATATCATCACCAATACGCCATGCAAAGAACTACAGAATTTACACCAATTAAGCAAAGATTATTCTGCATAACAACCTTCATTAGATGAAAGGCAACCCAACTTAAAGAAGATTGCAAGCATCAACTATATCCATTATTGTACGGGCAGGTCCCTCAGAACTTGTTCTAAATTTTTTATTTTTTTTTTTTTTTTTTTCTTGGAAAATCTTTCACAGACTTGTTATTGTAAAACATATTTTGTAAGTTCATTTGAGAGGGGAGAAGGCATTTAAGTCCAAGACACATACTTGCTCTATGTATTCTTTCACGAACTTCCATGTACTCCTGTTCGTGCTTTACAGCCGTCATGGCCACGGCTAACTCGTTAATCATCTCTTCTAGCTTGTTCTGATGAGCTGCGGAATAATTTCAGAAACACCAGAAAGCCTGTTACTATGGTAATTATGTTATTATGAACAGTTATACTTAATTTCCCGTTGCAGAAGTTCTGAAAAATGCAGTCTGTACAGTTGAAAACTTTCGATCTTTACAGCAAAGTTTAGTTTTCATGGTTCCACTTTTCCTAACACACTCTCTGATATTTAAGAAGTGGGAAAACATCTTTCTCCACATCCAACTAGAAGGCAAAAGACACGCAATTTAGAGTCAGTACAGACCACGTATTTCCACTATGGGCATACAATTCCAGAAAAACAGAGTGTAAGAACACACGAGACCACAACCACACACTAGTATCTATTTTGCTGATATCGTCCAATATACTCCAAGCAAATTATCTCAACATTACAGCTTTTCCTAGTTGTTAAGCTTGCAAAAATAGAACGACTGAGAATTTAGCTCAAGATCATGATGCTGGCAAAACGAGATCACTTTCTGAAGCAACATATCACATCTTGTGATCTTCTGGTTTAGCTGAAGCACAGCATTCAGCAGAAACAATGCCAAAGGGGCCTGGCAGAGGGCAGGAACCGGCTTCAGGTTCTGGTATGTCACGAAAGCAGAAGAGGAAAATACCAAACCAATGATAACAGCAAACTAGCTTGAGATAGTTCAGCAAATGGAAGGTTTAGAAGTCAAAGATTTAGTGAACTGACTGTCAATCACAGGATCTTTTAAATACATTCATGCTCAAAGAACTGTCCACTTACAAATTCATAAATTCTGAAAATAGTTTTCAAAGTTTTCTAGCACCAAGAGCAGTTCACAGTATCATTCCACAGACAGGCCCTGGGCAATAAGCTCTCTTAAAAAAAGTCACAAAACCCAGTAGATTTTCCATTGAAGGGACATACTTGACTTTGAAACTACATTATTATGTTTCTGTTCATAAATTGTTTCAGATCACAATCTGAAAATAAAGCTACTCAAAAGACACACCTTACAGGGAACAGTCAAAAAGAGGACCAGAGAATAACACTCATACAAGTTACAATTAAAATCTTAAATAGTTGCGTAAACCACGCTCACTTTTTTATATCATAAATCAATTATTTTCATGGCCAACTAGTCATTGCAATAAATGCAGTTTATTAGTAAGAGAAGAAATTACAGCTGCAGGGATTGTCTAAACCCACTCAAAAAAAAATACACTAAAAAAAAGGTTTGCCTTAAAAACTTAAAGCTGCACTAATATTCTTTACAACATATATATTGAGACTCAATAAAAGATTTAACTGAGTCTTTTAAAAAACATCAAAAGTTAAGAATTTGTTTCTTTTCATATGGTATCAAGCACTCAATGCACAGTTATTTACTTGCTAAAACAGAAACCAATAATTTATTGCCTTTCTAGCTAGTCAGTGATTTCTAAACAAAACTTTATAACTTGTTACCCAATACATTAATTTCTTTCTTCTACAGCAAATGACAAGTTTGAAGTTGTTCCCCTTGTAACATTAGTGATAATCACCTAAAAGAAGCTTATTGCTAAAAGCCTTCGATTATTCAACACCCACTTCAGCAACAAAAAGCAAACACCATCTAAAATATCCCATGTTCTTGGATGTTCACTGTTTTGCTTTAATTTCACCTACAACTCCTGTAAATCTTCCGTTAGCCGCAAGTAACCACCTGAAGACAAACTGTCATGGACAGTTCAAGGACCTGATCCCAAGAGCTGCTAAGAATATAAAACCTCTCGATGGAAGCTTGCAGGTGCTCAGCATTGCTCAGAATCAGACCTTTTATGTAGTTTATTAACAAGACATTCTCATGCTACAAACAAATGTTACAGAGAAAAAGCAAACGTTAGCTGTTAGTGAATAAACATATGCAAAAGACAAGATGCTAATGAGCTTTCAAAAAGCAGTACACATACCATCCCAGGTATCTCCACCACCTAGAGAAAAGTGTAAGAGATGAACACAAGTACAGGACAAAAGGCTGCAGATAAAACAGTAATTTACACAGCTAAGAGAAAATTTTTATATTAGCACATTTATCAAAGAGCTCAACTAATGCATGTAGTAGTCTACATACTGCTGAGCAAACTAGAAATCGGAGAATGAAACTGATGAAAAGACTAAAGGATGAAAGCATTAGTTTCTGCAGATGGCCAAGTGATTCCCTGATGATTTTGCATTAAATTGTGTAACGAGGTCTAAAAAAACTGTATCCATTTCAGCTGTGCAAGAGAACAGCTAACTAGACAGCCTGAAGAAACAGGAATTCTGAGAATCCTCATTAAGTTCAAAAGTCATGCATGCAGGGAAAAAGTTCCTGAGACAGAGCTAATTTCTCTCCAGGGGTCTTTCTCACCTTCTGTCTCCATGTCTTGCCCCTTTGGAGCTTCCCCGATATCAATAGTGAACATCACTATCTTGGGAGTCATTGTGGACATTCTGTTGCTAAAGCAAAACTTGTAAGTTCCATCCATGTGGGCGGCAAACGTGTATTTTCCACTGGACTCTCGATCCCCTTTATAAATTCCTTTATTATCAGGCCCTGTAATCTGGACAGGGAAAACAAAGCATCATACACTTTACTTAAAATACAGTGGTTTGAAATACATCATTACAGCATCGCGTGGATATTCTGAAGTTACCCAGTATGAATACCAATACCATCTGTAACCTGACTGGTTCAGATTTCTTCATACTTTCCCTCCCACAGCTCAAAAGCAGTGACGCATTTTTCTGCACAGAAATATTTAAAAATAAAACTTCTTGGTAAAGAAAGTTATACAAAAGCCTCTCTTATTGGCCTTCCATAGGCAAGATACGAAGCATTCAAGAACAAGTAAACCATAAGCTATCTACAGGCCTGGCCGTTCGCCAGATTAACAACTGCAGGGGAAGCCTTATCGCTGATGTTTGAAGGAAAACAAAAAGGAAGAAAGGACATTCATCCATACGCCAGTGCTCCTTTAAACACCCAGTTGTGCATTGTTGCAGTCGCCGTTTCAAATGGGCTGAGGGCCCGCGTTCTGAGCGCTCAGGGTCGCTGTGGCTTCCATCCTGCCAGGCCACCACACAGCTGCTGGCTGCCACCAGTGACACCTGGAGGGGATTTCACAGCTTCCCAACCCTGGCCTGTGTTAGTGAGGTGCAACTTCAATCAATCACATTGACTCTCTCAAGTTATCCCAAACAATTACGTGCTCTTCGCCAAGATGAAAACAATTCTTATTTATTGTTCTCCTACTGATTCGATGTCTCATGGAAGAAAAGGACTTACCGACAACTTTCGAGATGGCAATCAACCTGATGAAAGACAACACCTTCTGATTCAAGGGGAGACACGCTGCTCCCGAAAAAGCAACGTTTTTGTAGAGTAATCTTGTCCATTCTTTGTCTTATTATGACAAGATCACATCGAGGAAAATAACGAAGAAAATCTCAAGACAATGTCTCTAGCACCCGGAAGGCTGCCTCCTGCAGCACCAGCAGAAGCGACCAGCAGCCACCCCCAGGAGAGGCACCTCATCCTCTGCGACACCACCCGCGCCAGCCCCATCCCCCCGGGAAGAGGCACCGGTGCCCCCAGCCCGACGGCGGATCCGCCACACCGAGCCCCCACAACCAGGCGGGACCATCCTAAACTTCAGGAACGGCTCAAACCCCCCCTCGAGCCAGTATCGTCCCCGTCCCCTCCGCAGGGCACCGCCACCGCTGCCCTCCCGGGCGCTGTCCCGGCCCTCCGCGGCCTCCCCAACCCCTACACGCGGCGGGGGACGGGCGCGCAGGGCCCGAGGGGGCGGGACAAGGCCCGAGGCGGCGGGACAGGGCCCTGCAGCCCTCCCCTCAGCACGGCACCCGCGGCCTGAGCTCCCCCCTCACCTCCACGTCGATGTCCAGGAAGCCCCCCTCCGCCACCTCGAAGATGAGCCCCATCTTCGTGCCGGACGGCACCCGCTCCAGGAAGCACTCCTCAGCGTGCGCGTCGATGCTGACGAAGTAGGCGGCAGCCGGGGCCGCCAGCGCGGCCAGCAGCGCCAGCACCGCCCGCACCGGCGACATGGCGGAGCCCAGCGGGAGGGGGCACCGAGCGGCGGGCCAGCAGGAAAAGGGGAGGGGGGACTTCCGGCTCGCGCCACGCCCCTTCCGGGGCACGGGGCCGCCGCTGATAGGCTGACACAGACCCACTGCCACGTACCGCCTGTGCTACGGTGGCCATTAAGGGACTCTTAGGAAAGGGACCGCCTAAACCTTGAGGTACGGACCGCGCGGAGCAGGAGGCGGGGCCCACACTAGGGAGAAACCAATGAGCACGAAGAAGGGACGTAGCCGCGGCGGCGAGAAGCCAATCAGCACGAGGCAAGGAGAGCTGTCCTATCAGAAAGAGCGGCGCGCGGAACGCCATTGGGTGGGCAGGTGAGGAGGCGTTGCCTGGCAGCCGGGGGTGGGGCGACAGCGGGAGCGCGGGACGCCGGCGGGCGGGTCCTGAGGAGATTTGGGCGGGCGGCTGTCACCGCGGTCCTGCGCGGCCGAAGCTGCTGAAGGCGAAGCCCGGGAAACCCAAACTTGCCACAGCAAGGCAGAGATCTGGGGGACAGCTAACGATCAAAAAAGTAATGAGGAAGCCCAGCTTGTGGGCTGTTCATCGCACACAAGAAAATACAGCCAAGATAGACAGCAGGCTTCTGCATCACCTGAGACTAACAGTGCATAAAAAGCCTTTCCTTACATGGCCGTGATTAAATGCTGATTTTCAACTAAAATTTCCAGTCAGAAACACAGAAGGCCATGTTTGAGCTTAAGGAAGTCTGTTTGCATGACTAGATGTTTGAATTCTCTCCAAAGGATTTAAAAACTAAAGCACAATCTGGTTTTCTAGTGAAACATTTATGTGTTCGGGTTTGCCAAGGAAGCACCAGTTATTGTACTCTTGGTAATACTCAGATGTTGCGTTTGTCTTCAGTTGCGTGACAAATGTAATCCAGGTACTCGATTTATGTAAGTAAATTCCGCTCGTCTCACTCAAGCTGCCAGTTTTGAGCCAGCAGAGCTGGCTGCGTTCGTGCAGGCTCAGGGTGTGGACATGGGTGGAAGAAAAAGCTTTTGGCAAGAGAATCATTAACTTGAGGTGTTGCAGGTCACGTACATGACTGGACAAGAGGCCTCTCCTGTCGAATCTCTGAAAGCCTCCATTGCTTTCAATGAGTTTGGATCAAGACAACTTTGAATCTACTGCTTTCTGTAACATAAGCTGCTGTGCTGGTTTTTCATCTGTCTCAAAGTACATAACAATGGGAATTTATTTAATGCTGAATTCTGGTGGCATGAACTCTTTTCTCATCTATAACTTGGACAAAATGACGATTTCACAGTATATCTGTTCCCCTGAGCTGCTGCAGAGTGTTCTCCAAATGTTCTGCTCGTACTGCAATCCCTTTCCGTGCTTTCGTAAGCAGTCTTTGCCAGGAAAGGATGACTACACCATTATTCATCCTCATGCTCCCTCTGGAACTTTGTGCAATCTCCTACAATATTCCATTTTGGCAATAAGTTTCATGAACAATATGTAGATACGTTTTCACAAGCTATCATCGATTATTATTGTAAGTCAGGCAACTGAACATCGAACTCTGATGTTTGGTGACTGTTTTGTTGCCATCCTGGCTGCCCAGGTCGATGAAGACAAATGCATGCTGGCAATGCAAGACGACGGTTGAAATTTTGTAACTTGTGACAGAATGAGATACTGACAGCGTTGCATGGAAAAGTTTGAGTGTCACAGTGTTGCGTTTCACAACTTTCAAACCTCCCATTCACTTCCATTGGCGCTTTGCATCTGCCAAAAGCAGAGAATTAATTCTGCATTCACAACACACAGCACGGAGCAGTCATGCCAAGCTCTGCTTTTGCAACTCCAGTTTTATTTCCCCTGACTAGTTCCAGTGTTTGACGTTATTCACAGTATCTTGTCCAAAATATAATGTGTTATTCCTACGCTGCATACAGCAAGTGGCAGGATTGGGACCTAAAATAATTTCAGGGCACATTTAATTTATCCTTAAAGACTCATCCAGAGCACCTCTTACTAAACACCATGAGACTAAGAACATTTAAAAGCGCACAGTCACACCTGAAGGCAAAAATACTGAAAAACGTAACCAGAAAAATGCATTTTGGTTTCAGTTTAAATTCCTCTGTAAGTGGATCCCTGCCAGCAAACTACTCATACGTATAAAATCTCCGCTGATACTCTGAACATGTCCAGGCATACAGACTCTGCTCTTGCAGGGCCTGAAAACCCTAACGCCGTGCGAGCCGCGGTGTGTCAGACCTTTGCCATCCTGCAGAATGACTTATTCACCCCACGACGTTTGCCTGCAGCCATCTGTTGGCCTTCATCCTCTTTTGGAGCAGGGATCACCTCTCCTAGTTCCGTCCCGGTACCGTACAGCCCAGCTTTGCACACAGGAGCTGCGCTCGCTCCTGGGCACCGCGCTGCCGCAGACACACCGCTGCAAACCCAGTGCTGGGTTCCATCAGCGTGGGATCCCGAATCCCCAACACGCGTGGGTGTGACTTCGGACCCCTCAAAGAAGCTGCCACATCAAGACGACGAAGCCTTGTGCAAAGAGCTTCACACCACGCGCAATCCCGCACAAGCACCCCAGCACAAGCACCACGCGAAGACCACCCGCGTTCGCGACGCTCCGCTCCTCCAGCGCGGAAAAAGCTCCCGGACATCCCCGGACACCTCCTCCCGCCACCGCCCGGGGAACCGCCGGGGCCGGGCCCGCACCGCCCGGGCATGCGCGGGGCCTCCCCCGGCCCCCCCACCGCCCGCCATTGGCCCCGAGCGGCGGGGCGGGGGTACCGGGGAGGCCGCGCCCGCCCTCCCGCCGCCGCTCCCCTCACGCCGCCCGGCCAAGTTTAAACAACCCCCTCCCCCGGCCCGCCGAGCCAGCCGGAGTTCGTGGGAGTTGTGAGGGGGCAGCGGGTGAGGAGGGGTGGGCTGCCGGAGGGGCCGCCCCGCCCGGAGAGAGCCCCGCCGCCGCCTATGAGGGTGCCGCGGGGCCGGGCGAGCCATGGACGGTGGCGGCGGCGGGGTGCAGCCCGCCCTGGAGAAGAACGCGGCGGAGCTGACGGTGATGGATGTTTACGATATCGCTTCGGCCGTGGGGCAGGAGTTTGAGCGGGTGATCGATCAGCACGGCTGCGAGGCCATCGCCCGCCTCATGCCCAAGGTGGTGCGGGTGCTGGAGATCCTGGAGGTGTTGGTGAGCCGCAACCACATCAACCCCGAGATGGAGGAGCTGCGCCTGGAGCTCGACCGCCTGCGTCTGGAGAGGATGGACCGCATCGAGAAGGAGCGCAAGCACCAGAAGGTGAGAGCAGAGGGCGGGGGTGGGGAGGGGGCAGCCGGGACCCAGCCCCGCCGTTTCCTTCCCCCCTCCCGCCCCGCAGCCGCTGGGGAAAACAAAGAGGGAGGTTGCGGCTCACGGGCTCTGCATGGATGCTGCTTTAGCGTAGCTGAGGGTTTGGGTGTGTTGTTGTTGTTTGGGTGTTGGTTTTTTTTTTTCCTTTCCTCCTGGAAGTTTCCTTCCTCCTTCCCTTTCTCCACCCCTTCCCTAGTCATTGCGTTTCCTTCTGTCTCCCCGATGAGGACTTCTGCTCCATCCCCTCTCCTGAGGAGAGGACAGTGCTGCTTCCTGATAGACCAGGAAAGGTCACTGGCAACAATACACTCTTCTCTCCAGGGCTGTGAATGGTTTAGCAGTCTAGTTTTCCTGGCACACTCATCGGGTAGGCAAGTCATAGGACAGAGATGGAGGACTGAGTGATTTCAGGGCAGTGTTAGAGCTGAAGAGTAGGGAAGAGCACTCTCCCAGATTTCTGCTCCATCCTCTGGTCAGATGTTGTCCCCTGGCTTGATCTGGGATGGGCATAGTGTTCCCTGACCCCACTGTTGTGAACGCCCAAGGTAGAGATCATTTCCCATATCTAGTTACCCTCATGTGGCAGATGGCATGAGCTGCTCTGCTTATTGCCGTGAATGTGGCAGATCTACTCTTTTTAAACCTTCCAGGTAACTGATTTAAAGAAATGGTTCTTCTAGTAAGTGACTGTGTTAAATCATCGCTTCTGCCTCGTGCATTCCTGTTTGCTCACACAGACTGAGAATAAGAAGGAGACAGGGAATTTCTGCAAGAGAGACTTCAAATTTCAAGAGTGGGCTTTAGTTTAAGTAAATTCAAGTTTTATGTTTTAGAAAGAGTCAACTAGAGGACTTTTGGTTGGCATATGAAAAATCCAGAATAATCCCTGCAACATTTTGCAGAAGTCGTCTCAGGGCAGTCTCTGAAAAGGATGGTAGAAGATTAATGTATGAAGCCCTGTTTAGTCTCCAGAAGTAAGAAGGTCTAGAGAATAGATACAGGTACCAAACTTGTGCCTTTGCCCTTCTAACAGATCTAACTTGAGGGAAAGTGAGTCTGATGTGCTGGTCCCATACTGTGTCTGGGCTCTCTGCTAGAATCAAATTATCTTTTCCTGAGCCCTAGCTGCCAGAAAGTTTTTTGAGGCCATGTCATCTCAGGGAAAAAGTGCTGTAAATCAGATCTCCCTGCTGATTTCAGAGACCACTGTATTGCCAGTCAACAGTAATTCTTTACCTCAGGTGTTTACAAAATGCTGCATAGGAAGTGGATACTGAACTGGTCCTGGCAGGAACACCCAGTATCATTGTACAAGTCCATATTCTGTGTAGATACTTCTGAAGTTCATATGTGTTAAAAAGTTTCCTAAATGTGTCAGCTGCGTAAGTACTTACCAGTGTCAACCGATCCCCTGCCAGTTAACTGTCTCTGCTCTGCCAGCTTCTCTAATCATCACAAAGTGGTTCACAGTATTCAGTCAATCCAGACAAAACTTTGATGGCAATACATTTTAACAAGGAAAATAAAATACATGATACATATATTTTTTTTTAATTGAGTTGATTCCCAGTGCACTGAGTCCCTGTAGAACAGTAGCATCACATCCACCTGTGTTCCAGTGTGAGGCTTTGATGAGTGACTCTTTCACAGGACAGGTACAGGTAAGCAGAAAAAGCCAGAGACTGAGAAATAGTTGTGAGCCAAAAGCCTCCAAAAAACAATCCAGACAAGCTTATAGTGGTCCTTGCAAGCATCAGTTTGAGGTTTTATCACTTAAAATCTTTAGATGCAAGACTGTTTTGCCTGTAAACCTGCCTTGGTGCCGTCAGGAGTTTCCTGAGCTGGCTGGCACCTACTGGCCCATAGATCTGCCTTCTCTGTCTCATACTTCTGTTAACGAGGGTTCGGAAGTTAATTTCTGCTCCAATTCATTGGGCTCTTAAATAGCAATAAATAAGAAGGTTTGTCTAGGCAAACCTTAGTATAGTTGTGTGTTTATAGTGCAGCCACACATAAATGAAGTTTGGGGTTTTGTGTGTGTTCTATTTTTTTTTAATCAGTATGCTTATAACTGACAGATGTGCTGTTCTGTTACCTAAACTAGGTCAGCTTGTGTTTTTAGCTACAAAGTTGTAACATGCAGCATCACTGTAAATAGTCCAGATATTTGGCAATATAAAGTTTAATTACAGATCTGCTTTTCTCTCAAGATAGAGTTTCTAGTAATATAGAGGTGATTCATTAAATTTTCTTAATTATTCAGTTGCCATAGCTTACAACACCTATATGTTACTTATAACCTGTTTGTCATACAGTGTTTTCTGCAAAACTTTCAGCAAGCAATATAAAATGACAGCAATGCAGTAATAAATGCTGCCATAAAATGGCATTTGGACCCAAAAGCCAATAGGAACATGATTTCACATTATCAGAGCATACATTCAAAGCAGAAAGCTGTCCTTTAATCTCGCAGCAGAGCTTATTTTAGCCTAGAGCTGTGCTTGGCAGGTTGTTGTCTGAGTGTGTTTTGTTGTTAGGTAGGAAAGGGGCTCCCTGGATGAATGTAAAAGTCAGCGAGTGACTCAGCCTGGCTCCAGTGATTTGCATGCAGCTTTTTTTGTGTCAAGCACATACATGAAAATGGAGCAGAGAATGCCCCCCACTTTTGTCAAAGGCTTTTGGAAAGAGTAAAGCTCTAAGTACAACTGTTTTTCCTTGAGGGTTTTATACTTTTTGTCCTAGTTTGACCTTTTCGGGGATTGGTGACAGCTGCTCTTGACACACTGTCCTGACAAATGGAAGTTGTTTTGACGGGTCTCACTGCCGCTAGCACATGCCACTGGAGACATTCCATATAGAACAATTTACATAAGAAGAAGCACAGTTTCATCTTGTGTTTACCATGCGGACTAGGAGCTGTGGATTTGCTGCACTGTATCACGCACTCACTATTTTACACTCATGTTTTGTAACGGAAATTTAGTCTAGAGATGCTGCTCTTTCAGAATCGGCATGCCTAACACTGACTCCCCTGGCCTGTGCAGTGGGATGTTTCTGGGGCCTTGGCAGCTGCTTCCTGGGATGCAGGAGGTAATTGTTGCTCATGTTTGGTTATCTGGTCTAACACAGTAGTCCCCTTAATCTGGTCCTCACAGCAAAGTGGGACATAAGGGGAGCTATCCTTTGGGTAACTTGCACAACAAAAATGTTTGCAGCAGGAATTGTCTCCTCATGTATTTACATTCAGCATATGGCAGAAGGAAACTTTGATAGTTGGTTTCTTGATGCTGACGTTGGAAAAGTGGATATCTTCTAGGAAATTCAAAATAGTCTCACTTAATTATTTTTTGTAAGAATCATAGTAGGATTGTTAGTAGTTTGATCTGTAAATAGTCCAGTCAAAGATTCTTAACATGTTTAAAAATATCAATGTGTTGTCCCGGTCTACCCTTTAGGAATTAGAACTGGTGGAGGATGTCTGGAGAGGGGAAGCACAGGACCTTCTTACCCAAATTGCACAGCTGCAGGAGGAGAATAAACAACTGATGACAAACTTGTCTCACAAAGACATTAATTTCACAGAAGAGGAATTTCAGAAGCATGAAGGCAAGTTTGATACTTCAAATTCAGTACTTGCTTTTGTTATAAAAAGCAATACTTTATCAAAGTACTCTGACTGGATATTCTGACTTTTTTCCTATAGATTAATGAAGGTCTGGGCATTGTTTTTTGTTTTGTTTTTGTTTTTTTTTTTACCTAACTAGAAAATCCTCTGAATACATGGTGATACTGAAGATATGATAAGAGGTGGGGGTAGGAGGGAAAGAAAAGCCTGAACAGCTTTTTGTTTGGCTGAGAAGCATCTCTGAAACTAAAGTCTAGCTTCCCCTTTTTTTTTTTTTTATTGGTATATCACCATTTTAAAAAATTTTTATCTTGCAAAAAAAATTCTTAAGCCCCCGTTATGTTTTCTAATACAAACAATAATCCATTCAGCAATGTTTTTCACATCATTATGCGCAAAGATAAGTGTTGATCTATTTGGCATAACTGTTCGTAAAGCAGCAAATGAAAATGTCTTTGTCTGAATTATATGGGTCTGCCACACAGAGATATTCTAGGAGAACACTGATACTCTCCTAGAATAGGAGAGACTGATTTTACTTGGTTTACCTGCCTTTAGGGGGTTCTCTCACTTGTTTGGGACTTATAGCCAATTGAGAATAAGTGAAGAGATTTATAATCAAGGGAGTGGGTGAATCCTGAAGAGTTGAAACAACCAATTTGTGGGCAACTTCTTTCTTGAGGCAGAATGAAGTTCAAGAGAACGTTCTGACTTGCAAGTACATGTAGATTTCACTGCAGCAGCTGAAACAATTGCCATCCTCAGCTCTCACCCACAGCTCAGCAAACAGCTCTTTCCTGAGAGCAGATGAAGAGATGTCTGTGTTTGCTTCACACTTCATAGCACATCATTTGAGGCTGCTGGCTCCTGAGTCCATTTCATGATACTTTGCTGGCGTTGAAGCTGAAGAGTTGAAAAAAATGACTGTGCAGCTTTGGGGATGAGGCAGCCTTGAGCTGAGAGATGGGGCAGACAGGTGAGAATGGTAACAGCATCACTCCAGCAGCAAAACGTGTCGGTGAGTCAGTCTGGAGCTTGGTGGCTTTCTGAACTATTGTACATGGACAGGACTCTGGTCCACTGCCTCAAGCCACAGCTCCACTTGCTGATTAGCAGTAAAGTCATGGCTCCCTCAAAATGCTGGCGTCCTGTGTGTAGCATGCAGTGTCACTGGCAAATCTGCAAACCAGCCCACACAGCTGAGCCGTTGCAGCTCCCCAGGAACGCATGAGGAACAAAGAGAGATCCTTTTCCAGACACTGGAGGTTGGGATTAAATGAATACTTGCTCTAGGTGGATAAAACTCTGTCCAGCACTGCAGAAGTTGCACTTGCTTTCTCCCAGAGGCTGAGTACTGCTCAGTTTCCCTGGGGAGGAGTATAACGAAATCTTCAGAAGCTAAAAATTGATAAACCTCTCCAGATCACCACTTAAAAAAAAAAAATAAAACAAAACAACAAAATTCAATGCTTTAAATTTAGGAGTCAATCAATGGCAAAGAAGTAGCTCAACATCAGCCTTACAAACTCCATGCAAAATTCCAGAATGGCAGTGATGAGTCATGGACCATGAAGACTATGATATCTTCTTATAAAGAAAGAGCTTCCCCTTTGTTTTCTCTTCTTTTTTTTTTTTCTTTTTTATTCCAGTGGGTATCTAGCTCACTGCAGCTCATGTGCTTGTATTTAAATATAGCCGTACTCTCCACACTCAGCCAAGCAAATGCCAGGCATGCTTTTCCTGTTATTTTTACTGTGCCTACCCAAGTATAATAACAAACAAAACCCATAAACCCATTCCAGAGATCAGATTCTGGGACCACTGATATTCTTTGGCCAAATTCATCAGTTTAAGTCAAATCACATTAATTTATAGCCACCCCATCTTATTATTGGGACATATTATATCAAATCCAACTGTTTTCCTTTTAGGAAATGTTGTCATTAATGAATGGGGATAGATTTGTCTCAAATGTCTCGTTTGGATAGTGTCAGAAAGCAGTCATGCTGCTTTTTTTCAGTCTTCATCATTTGATCTAATACGTGAATAGCCTACAGAGGCAGGTTTTCAAGCTAAATACTTTGTTTGCTCGAGTAACTTTTGACTAGACTCCAGTCTTCATATCTCAGCATGATTTAGTATTGTGATCATGTCTCCCCTTAGTGGCTAGCCCCTGCTGCTTACTCACCAGACAGTTAAAGGAATTATTTTTAGCACAGGCAACAGAGGCCAGTGATTTGGGCGTACAAGGCTTTCAGATTCAATCCTTGCCAGTTAATAGTCACATCAGTGTTCACAGAGCCTCATGTTAGCATAATGAAGGTGTTCAGGAGAGAGGCAGAGGCAATCCTGTCTGAACAGGAGTGTTCTGCAGAGAGGGCACCTGCTGAGGGCCTGAGCAGGGTTTACGTGAAAGGACATGTAGCAGAATACAAAGTACACAGGAGGGGTGAACACTGTTCCTCCCAAGCTCAAACTGAGCCCTACTTGATGGTGGTGACTGAAACTAGTAAAATGTCACAAGCAAACTTGACCCAATGTGTGTCAAACAGGACAAGCAGGCCGCTGTTCTGCAGCGAGGGGAGCTGCTGTCTCAGACTGGCTGTGGCGATATAAACAAGCAGCAGGATTTCAGGTTCCATGAGCTTCGTGCTAGGCTGCTGAGGAATGTGTATTTTTTTGTTCCAAAAATGGAAGCAAATTTCTATTCTAAGTATTTATATTTTTTTTTCAATTTCTTTTTGTTTTTTTTTTTAGCTGCTTTCCTTTCCCCTGCTCAAACAATGCTATGATCACAGCAATCCACAGGAAGCTGCTCATAGGATGTGCCTAGGGAAGCCAGCTGGGTGTGCCATTTCAGATCTTAACAGTTATTAGAGTTTAAATCACTTGGAGATAATTACTTCACATTTAGGGTACTTAGCGATTTCCCTCCCCTCTTCCCCAGTGCCTGAGGAAATGGAAGATGATGTGACTGTTTCACAAACACTTCCCACCTTTCCTTTCCTCTCCTCTTGAAATAATAACGATAAGGTAGTGATCTCTGCACACAATTGAAGCTTTTTAGGTTCACCAAATGTTAGGGAGAAAAATGAGCACAGTGGGAGGAAAAGCAGTCAGCACTGAAATGGTACTTTATTCTTTAAATAGCACCTGCTAGCTAGAGATCTCAAAGCATCTCACAAGTACTAATGGATATAGCTGTACTCACTATTCCTAGCTCCTACTGGGGTGAAACCACCAGTCTAAAGTTTCACTGTCCCTTTGTACTTCAAGGCAAGGTTTTGGATTTTTTTTATTTTGTTTTTTTTTTTTAAATGCAGCTAATATTCTAAGCCCCAGCCCTAAGACTGGCTGCAGAGGGTAGGTCCAGGAACCTGCAGTGAGATTTGTGAATACAGTGGTGTATGAGACCTGTGTTGTGACAGAGTGTGGATGTCTGTAAGAGTTCAGTAGCAGTGTGTGTCAGTGTCTACTTGTCTTCCCTGGTGGGTATGAACTGTTACCACCGTGAAGAATTAAAATTATCCTGGAAAGAAACAGAACCTAGAGCAGAGAGATGATAAGGACCAGGGTCTATAAATAGAGCAGGCAAGCTTACCACACAATTAAAAAAGACAAGAACGTAATACTAGAACGTGAACACCATGTCACTCTCAGCTCTTTTCTGGGGTTTGACAGGAACACGTCCTCTGAACCAAATTCCCAGCCAGCCATGATCACCAGTCCTTTTCCCAGCAGAGCAGTTACCTGTTCTCCGCTGTGCCATAGCTCTGGGTGAATAAATTGTCACCACTCGCAGTTTGTGAATGGAGGAAGCTGAGGACCCAGGTAACTAAGTAATTTGCTAAAGGTAATTAGACAAGACAGCAGCAGATCCTGGATTTGAGTTTCTGCTTGGACTGGGCTTTGGCCAGAGCAGTCATACACTGCCTTGGTCCCAGGCTTTCATCTTCAAGCCGTCCTATAGAATTTTGTGCGTGATTTCATGGGATAGTTTAGGACCATCAAACTGCATGTCTCTGTGCAGTTATCAGGAAAAGTTAGTTTAGTAGATTTATCATCTCACCGAGATAAATCATCTGGTCTGTGTTTGCTCTGAAGAGCTTGTCACCGTAGTGCCTGTTCCTGATGATCTCTGTAATGGCAAATAATGGAAAAATTATTCCTGTTTTGTGATTTATGACATTTCTTAATGATTCATTGGTCAGATTTCAGGTTAATCTCATTATTTTCAAACAGGATCAGTGTTGGATTCTTGGCAGTGTTCTGAATATCTTTTGCAAGTGAAATGCCATGTGGTATTTTTCTCTGAAGTATAGTTATTCTAAATATGAATTATCACACAATGGGATGGGGAAAGGTTAGCAAAACATGAAGAGAAAATATATGACCATAGTTCAGACTAAATTTCTGTTCTGGATTCAGGATGGAGGTACCTTCTGAAGGTCCTGCTTCATTTCCCTTTCACCCAACACAAAACTGGGTTGCAACATAAAGTCATTTTAGTCCAGTGCACCTCAGCTGGTTTGGATCGAGGTGCAATCCACAATAGTGAAATCTCATTTGGATCTTGCTGAGGATCCAGACTGTCTTTTTTACAATTTTCCCAGGGCCTTGGACAGCTGATTTTACAGATTATCACACAGATAACTAAACTCCCTGGGGCATAGTGTGAACACTGATGTAAAACTACTGAGGCAGCAAGATGCAGCAGTGTCACTCCAGTCATAAATGTTTCTGAGGACCGTCAGTTCTTTTTTTAAGGTGCTTCTGTCCAGTGGCTTTATGGAGTGGGTTGTGTCATCTGTGTTCCCTGTTACCCTTGAAGTAACCTTTAAAGCATCTTACAGCTTCTCTGTAATTCTACTAGCAAGCAACTTCCAGAGTCTTTACCTAAATATTTTTTGCTGTTATTGTTCTCAGTCTCAGCAGTTCCTGATTGTCCTTTGTTGGTTTTCTGTGTTCTTTTTTTAACCAGGAATGTCAGAGAGAGAGCGGCAAGTCATGAAGAAGCTGAAGGAAGTGGTAGATAAACAGAGGGATGAAATCAGAGCAAAGGACCGGGAACTTGGACTTAAAAATGAGGATGTAGAGGCTGTAAGTGACTCTTACTCTTCCTATTTCTCTTCTTTCTCACCCATACTTCCATAGCCTGTTTTCAAGTTGTAAGTTAATGTAGAATTTTTGAGCAATGCCGGATTATTAGTCCAATAACTAACGTGTCTGGCCTAACTGTGGAGTGTCCAAAGTGCTTAGGCAGTCTTCAGTGTGGGGACACACCCTCTGCTGTGTTCAGAAGGACCAGGCACACTTGGAATATTACAGAAAACCAGTGTAACGAGAGGAAGATGGGGGAAGGACAGGTTGTTTTGTTTCCTTAAGGACTTTGTACCTCTCCCCTTTCTTTGGAACAGGACAGGTAACTTTCTCTGGCTTCTTGAATCTCTCTCTGCCTTGGCAGTGCAAACTTCCTCAGCACCCCTGCCTCACCCCACCCAGAGATCCCTGAGTTTCTCAGCAGGGACTCCACGCACAGCCTCCCACACCAATGTGGGTTACCTCCTTGAACAGGAAGGGGGTAGGAGGAAGGGGACTGGGCCCAGCGCAGGTCACTTACTTTTGCCAGCAGTGAACAGGTCAATGAGAGGATGGGTGGCCCTGGGGACCACAGCACGAGAGATCTGACTTTACTCTTAGATGAATCCCAGACTCCACTGTGACTTTGGGAATCACATGATGTCTTGGTTCTTTCTGTGTCAGGAGAATGACCTCCTTACCCATATTTTGCTTCCCATCCTCGCGCTGTCTCATCTCCTTAGGCCCTGGGACTTTTCTGGTGCTAGTGAGGGTCTGGCCTAGATGATCTCTGCTCTGCCCAAGTTCCTCTGGCAGGAACTGTGGCCTTTCAAACTGCTGCTGTCCATACAATGCCCAGCAGGTCACATCCTGCCTTAGGAGAGAGCCTAAGAGCTCAAAGTAAATAAATATAAATTGAATACTAAGGATTCCTGTCTTGTCTTTCTCTCTTCTACTCTGGGTTAAGATTTGATTCAGAATCCCATAAGCCACCCTATCCTTGAACTTTGCTTTTCTGAAATACACTATCAGAAGTGATGGATTTGCTTTTAGATGAAGAATTCCCTATGCTAGGGGAGAAATGCCTCTTTACTCTAGAAACCAATTAAATTTTGGTGACTGCAACTGTAGTAGATAATTAGATACTTAATAAAAAACTAATCTGGGAGTGAGGAGGGGGGAGAATTTTCCAGATTAACTTCAACAGGAACCCACTGTTTTTTCTTTAACATGATGTTTGGGACTTGGCCATCATGGCTGATGGCTCAATGAATGCTGACCTATTGCATCAATGTTTTGCAGCTTCAGCAGCAACAGAACAGGTTAATGAAAATTAACCACGACCTGCGGCACCGGATCACTGTTGTGGAGGCTCAGGGGAAGGCGCTGATTGAGCAGAAGGTGGAGTTAGAAGCATATCTGCAAACTAAGGAGCAGGAGATGGGCAACCTGCGAGCAGAGCTGGGGAAACTGAGAGAAAAACTACAGGGTGAGGACAGCCAAAATGGGGAGGAAGAAAAGGTAAGGGGCTCTTTAAATCACTTTTTAAACAGCCTTTTAAAAAGCTCTGGACTTCATACCAAGTACCTCTTCCTTGGATAAATGTGATTGATACACATCAGAGGCAATGGTGGCACTTGAGGACAGCAGTTTGTGTTCACATGTGACATACAGAGAGCAGTGTCACTCCTTACACCGTGACAGGAAAGGCCCCATTAGGATGGATGATGACCCAGTGGGACAGACCCCTCCTTCCTAAAAGAGGGAACCGATCTCACAGAAGGCAGAGTGGCAGCACAAGTTAGCAGCAGGATGTCTGTGTTAGAGAACAGCTCTCCCCTTAGCCTTGGCTACCCGTCACATGTCCTAGGAGGTGTCACCTTTGGGTCATGCACAAGGCTGCAGAATTCACTGGGGATCAGAACAAATCATCGCTCCAAAAGAGAGCATTGTATTAAAAACATTACAAAGCAATCCAAAATCTCTGGAGCATCAGCTGTTAATTCGTACTGGAGGCAGATCGTGTTTTGGTAGCGCTGTGTTAGTATGTTTGGCTTAATGTTGTTTGTACACATCAACCCCTTCCCCCCAGGGAAAACAAACAGGTATCTTAAACAGCTTGGGTTTTCCAGAAGGTAAACAGCTGACAAGGAGCTTAAGCTTTGCCGAGTATGCAAATATGCAAGCCCTAATGGGTCCCAAATGTGCCATGCACTATGACGGTGGTGGCATGAGAGCCACAGTAAAAAAGAAATAGTGTCAGAAGTGATCCCAGAGGCAATGCAGAACTCTGCACGCTTGGTCCTTGCAGTGCTTCTGGCACTTTTGATCTGTCAGGACTAAGCTGGTCTATTGCTACCAAATCAACACATAAATATTTGAAGGCAAATGTTGCCTTATTTCTGCTTTTGATTCCTATTAGAATTTGTGCAGTGAAGTGGTACTAGTGCAAATGTTCATGAAAAGCAAACATTACTGCTTGCATACTCAAGTACTTGCAGGAGCAGGCAAAGTAGCAATCTGCAAATTGAGTTGGTGCTGAGATCTGAGCAGTAGGAATGCAAGCTTGAGGGGAGCTTCCTGAGAAAAGGTGCCTCTCATCTGTTGCATCCCTTATTCCTCTTTATGGTTCCTATTATTTTTCTTTTTGCATATGACACTACTTCTGTCTAAAGCAAATGTGCTGTATTTCCCTTTCCTAATGTTGCTCTTAGAGTACAAGATAGGATAAGGGTTCTGATGATCTGAAAGAACTGAGGAGCGCTATCATGTAGAGCTGTTTGGCTGGATGCGCTGGCAAGAGCTCCAGTACCAAGCAGCATTGTAAGCACCTGACAGACTGCAGCAAAGTGAAACATCCAGTTCACTTGTAGTAGGCAGGAATATACATCAAGAAGCAGAGACAAAGGCTGACGGGGTACCCTGGTCCCCCCTGGAGTGTGACAGCCAGTGTTGTGTGAAGATGTCACTGCTGAATTGGGCAAGCACGTCATTAATAATGAAAAGGATGATTTCATTGTTGTTAATTCAGCCAGGACACACCAGCTTCCAGCCTAGGCCTGCAGCCAGGAGGACTGAAAGTGGCTTCAGTCTCTGGAGAGAAAGGAGGCATTCTTTACCTCTCGCTAGCTCATCAGTTCAGTGGCAATGGTGCCTCGTCTAATTAGAGCTGTTCCCCGCTCTCTCTGCCAGGATGATGGCCAGACAGGAATCGCAGTGGCAAGCAGAAAGCTGGAACAGCTGCACGCTCTGGAATGGACATTGTTGGTTGCTTCAGTCAAATACATTTGCATTGGTTACAGGCTGCTCAGTCTTTGCTGATGTGAGCAAAATCCAGCAAAAATAGCTTATTTGGGGAAAGGTGGGGGGCAAGTATACAACCAAAAGAAGAGGCATCAGCTCAAGCCCTAATCTAGAGAGGTGAAGACGAGGAAAAGTGTTTGGGTAATTTCCTTTGAACCTGTTGTTAGGTTGCATCGATCTTTATTTATTGTAGTCTGTGTAAAGAAATGCATTTGGATGAATTGGGTGAATCAGACAAATGGACAAGTGAGCATTGCTCTGCTGCTTTGTCTTTGCAGGACAAGGACTGCGGTCCCTGTCATAGAAACTGATATTGCACCAACCTTAGCCCAGACGATGAGTTTAATCTGAAATCATACATCAATGGACAGCAAAACTGTTTCACAAGCACATGAGCTCAAAAGAGGGTAGGATCAGGCTTACAAAAATTGACTATATTTAAGAATTTTGGTACTTAGCTCCTCACTTTTCCAGCTTGTATCCCAGCGAGGCACCACGGCAACACAGGAGCTCAGAGACTCTGATCTCTGCATCCTACTGGGGGGGTGGGTGGCTGACCTGGCTGCTGGCATCTCTGATTTCATGTGCTGGACTCTAGACAGTCCTTGAAAAAACATCACATTTCAAATGGACTTTGCTACATTTCAAATGTACTTTGCTAGGACAGAGTGTCCTGCACACCTGTGTATTGTTGGAAATCCTGTGGATCTCTAAAGGCTTGTAGCTGCTCTTCAGCATCTTGATTCTAAGTTCCCTTCCCAGAAGCTTGGGATTTCTCATGAACTGCTCCTCAGCTCTGTGCAGCCACTGGGTGGAAGAACAGTAGAGAAGCTGAACGATGGTCTTCTGAATGCTGTGTTTATACAGGCCACATTTCCACAAGCAGTTAGGGCCAAATAGTTCTCTGCAGGTGCTAGAGTCCACCTGGGTGACAGGAAGCAGCCCCCCAGGCCTGGGAATCCAACCGTGTGCCTAGAGTGCAAGTTCTGGCTTGTTGGGAGCCACAGAAACTGGGTGGTGAGAGATAAAATTCCTCCAAGCTTCCAGTGAACTCTTCTCCAATGGAAAGAGACAAGGGTACACAAGTATAAATGCCTCATCGAGCATTAATCTGCTGGTTTCTTCCACTTTGTAGCTAGATCCTGGTGCTAACTCCAATCCTGCTTTTTTTAATAAAGGCATTAAGGGGATATAAATTTAAATCTCCGCTCCAAAGGAGCTTTCTCTGTGGGAGGAGCTGGAAGGAACTATCATGATCTTTGCTATGTGTTTTTTTCAGTGTTTATATGAAAAGCTGATGTTTGATTTACCCCATTTATTAAAAGTATGAAATCCTTGGAATTCCTTGGCCCCTGTGTTCAGGCCTGCTAGAAACAATTGGTGTGTTTGTTTTCCCAAATATGTAACTCTGAGAAAGATTCCTGTGAGCACAGGGTAAGTCACAGCACTTGGGTCTTCCTTCTTTGCAAGCTTCCCCTGAACACCAGGTGAGGAGAAGTACAACAGAGCTCAGATCATCTTTCAGAAGCTTGCCACGGTCTGACCAGTCCTGTGTGTGTTATCAGTGAACCTGAGCACAGGGAACAATAAAGTCATCAGATGACTCAGCTTTTCTTGCTGACAGTCTTTAAAGTGAAAAACAAATTCCTTCTACCTTTTTTTTCCCCCTCTTAAAATGGCTGTGCTCCTCTTGAAAGAGGATTTAATAGTGCTGAAAGGAAGAGGTTAGAAACTAGGCTGATAAATACTTTAAACTCCTCAGACGTGCACTCACATGGTGAATTTCAAGCCCGCATTTTGCTTCCTAGACAGAACCAAACAATGATGACTGCCTCTCGGAGTCAGAAAAGATGGCAATGGACTTAAAAGATCCGAATCGTCCTAGATTCACCTTGCAGGAGCTCCGGGATGTCCTTCATGAGAGGAATGAATTGAAATCGAAAGTGTTTTTACTTCAAGAGGAGCTTTTATATTACAAAAGGTAGGTTAGATCTCCTCCTATCGCATGCTATAAACAGGGGAGCCATAGGGCAGGGCTAGAAACAATCAGTGTGTTCTTAGAGAGTATCCAACAAGCTTGTGTTTCTGCAAAGGCTTAGAGACTGCAAGCATACAGCTTTAGTGGGAATCTGGTTCCTCAAAACTTGGAAAAACTACATCCTTCCCTAACTCCCAGGTTCCCCCTGAATCTTAGAAGGATTATAAACATTAAATATTTTTGAACTTCAAAAATGAGGATAAGAGGGGGTCTAAAATGAAAATTCTAGAACTTTCATTCAATGCATTCCTCTTTGCTCTCTCCTTGACACAATGAGAAGAAAACACTGAAAGGAGACCCGGTTGTAGGTGCTGTTCCTTGGTTGACAGAAAAATCTCCCATTGAAATTGAGAACTTAAATCACTTCCGTGGTTTGGGAGCAGACCATTAATTATCTTTTCTTTCTTTCAAGTGAGGAAACAGAAGAAGAAACTAGATCCCCTCAACCTACACCCATAATTCAGTCAAAGCCCTCAACTCAGCCTGAATCTGGAATCAAACGCCTGTAAGTAGCATTTTTTCTATGGATACTGGATATAATCTGAAAATACTGAATATTTCATATGGGTAGGACAATTTAAAATAGTTTAAAAATTAAGATAACTATACCCTTAATGAATATATGAGAGGCATTGAAGGAGCATTTGACAGGTATCATGAAACAGCAGTTGGCTTTGGCCAAAACTTTTGCCTAGTTCTGGGTTGACTTTCAGTCTTGGATTATTTCCTGTGGTACCTTTTGCTCCCTACATGCAGACAGCCGTAGGGAGTCCAACAGTACTGCATGTGCTGGTGTTTATGGGCCAGACTGGTGTGCCCAAGAAGCCCACTCCAGTTCTAACATCTCCTTCTTCAAGTACACTGTTCAGGCTAACCAGGAGTCTGGAGCACGTGTTGCAATGTTTCACTCCCAGGGTTTCCGTGTTTGGGAGAAACTCTGAGTTCTGATTTCAGCCTGACTGATTTCTACATTTGTCTCTATCACATCACATGTCAGAGTTTTGATGAAATAATGCAACCAGGAGGCTTTACTGAGGAGGAAAAGTACAAGGATTAAAAATGCTCCCTCTGTTTTGAGCAGAAAACGCCCTTTTGTTTTCTTGTTAAGGATACACGCTTGTTTGTCACTGATGTAATGCCCGAAACAGCCATAAGTTTTCTTCCTATTCTTGCAGTCTACAAAAGCTGGTGTGTCTGTCTCATTTCTGCAGCTCACGGACCATGCCACAACACAGAAAAATAGAACCCCTAGCTACTGCTAATGATACAACGTTTGCTTGTTTGTTTTCAGTGTTAATCTAAGAATAGCAGTTAGAGTGGCTGTGTTGGGGAGAACTGCGTTTGCTCGCAAGTGAAATGTCTCTCATGATTCCAACTTAATCTTTAATTGACATTAGTCCACAGTTCAAAAAATTATTTGGCACAAGGGAGAACCTCTGAGGAGAAGCCTTAGAAAAAACAGAGGGTGTTCCAGGTATGGATGAAGGTGTGTTGGCAGGTTTGTGTGGTGCTGGCAGGGCACAGAGCACCTGGCCAGCGTGCTCCCTCAGCCTCTAGGTTGCATGAACTGTTATAATACATAGTGAAAGTGCTGACCTCTCACAAAGAAACAGTCTCGCTGCCAGCCAGCTAGAAAGTGTTTCTGCTAGAGTAGTTGCAAGGTTTTGGTATTTAGCTGCCTGCAGTTGGCATCTTTCTGCATGTGAAGCAGGGCAGGTTCTTTTGGAGCAGATACACAGGCCTTTAACCGAGTAGCTTGCACAGGGGGTTATTTCCAGATTTCACCTGTGATACTGGTTTTTAACTTGAAACTATCAACTGTAACATTTATACATCTTTAACTGTAAGGCTGGTCCTGTCTAACCTTATTTCCCATGCAAATATCCAGTAGTCACAGCAGAGTCCTTTTTGTATTTCTTAACATACACCTTCATCCTCCATCTCATTCTGTATGTGCCTGTTTGTCTCCTGGGAAGGAAAATGTGCACTCCGCTCTGCATTGCTAGAGGTGGTAATACCCTGATGAAATCCAACCCCGATTGCAGGCTGCCTCACAACAGGAAAGTGGTATCTTTTAGAAACTCAAAAGCAATTTAAACTGTTACAGTGACTGCTTTCTCTAAATACGAGTTTTTCAGTGAGGAGAGCTGTCTTGGGTGATGCAGATCCACCTCTCCCTGTGACGTGTCCTGTGTGGTAATTCAAAGTAACCCCATGTATCGTGTTTGCCTCTTTTCTTTTTAATGGAATGCTTTTTCTTTCCCTTGCTCCAGTCTTATCTCTTCTGTGTCTGTACTTTCCTGACCAGGATCTTTACAGCCATAATGCCCATGGTAGCAGCTGGATTGATTCCAGATGATCCCACATTGCAGCCAATAAGAAGACTTGTGTCCCTTGTAGGAATTTTTTTTTTTAAATGTTTGGTACCGTGGTTTCCTTTTGCATGACCCTGTGTTAGCGTGCACTGCTGGTTCCATTCTCATCGGCTGCCTGTGGGATCACAGAAGGACAATGTGCCAATCAGAATGACCAGTCAGTACACAGCTCATCGTTGTCCTCCATGCTCATCCCCGAGTACTGACATTTGATCACCTTTTGCCTTAATGTTTCCATGCTAAACCAGTCATTACTCCTGAGGAACTTGTTGCAATATGCAATTTTAACCAGCATCTGTTAATGTTGCTTACTAAGAGCACCTATTCACACCAATGCTTTTTAAGAAACCCGTGTCATTCTAATGACTTGTTACAAATCAGTTAGTTAGATTTACAGAATGGAATGGCTGATATCCACATTAATTTCCAGTGTTAATTATAGGCTGTTGCTTCCCTGTCTTTCTATCTATGCACTGTGTATTTTGTCTCTAATTATGTATTTTGGAATAGAGTGTACACTCTCAATAATCAATGCTCTCATCCTATTCTTGGCTGTCTCTGAAGATGTACTGATAATTGTTAATGCCACTTTACATCAGAACTGCTGCTTTGGTGATCTCTATATTTACAACAGCAACACAGTATTTAAATTCCCTTCCTCTCCACACAGACATGTTTTTCCAAACATCCTCCATGAGAATTTTCTAGGCATAATAACAATCTTCACTGTTTCAGAAGGAATTACCCTTCTGCTTCCTGTAGAGATTTTTACAAACATTTTTCTCTTGCTGAATTTCATGATAAAGTGAAAAATTACTAAAGTTTGACATTTGAAACTTACTGCATAAAAACAGCAGTCCTTTGTGTGGACTTCAAGATCCCAGGCCTGACTGTGCAGGACCAAACACGCTCAGCAGAAAGCCTCAGTGACCAGACACTTCTTTTATCAGCTGGAATCAGATCTGGCCCTGAAAAGACGTAGCATACGTGTGTGAATCTATGAGCTCCTGTGATGAGGGGGGTAGGAAAGTATGAGGCTAATTAAATGCAAAAGACTTATTTTACTATTCAGGCTGCACATCTGAAGCCAGGAAATGCAAAAGTTCAGGACCTGCTAGCAACGCTGGTTATCTGGCATTGCACTTGTGTAGCTTTTTATAATCACTTTCTAGTCAAGAAATAATTATTCTTAAAAACTATCATCATGCTGACCTGCATGTACTATAGGATATTTTTTTCCAGAAAGCTGCCTTAAACCTCATCTGCCACTCAAATACAGTCTCCTGTAGTTGAGACACCGAAGGCAGAGCTCCCTGGTGTGCACAAGGCAGCTTGGATAATGGGGATCATGGTACAAGGGGAGACTCCAGGGAGTGTGGGTGGAGGAAGAACGCTGAGGACGGTAGGGCAAGGACACGGCACCAGGTTTATGCCCTGACAAATATTCCATCACCTGTCAAAGCTGAGTTTATGTTTGCATAGTCTCTCACTGTAGAAGCATTTGGCAGTTCCTGGATCAGAACTGCGTTATGCTTGGTGCTGTGCAAGCAAAACAATATCTGCCTCCTGAAGTGCCCCAGGAAAACCCAAAGGATGTGCAGCCAGTTCAGACCTTGGGTAGCGGGAACCACAACTTTTGCATTTCTCAGCAGACCGAAACCCTGCACTAACGCCTCTTGTACTGAACTCGTGATGAACATTGAATTTGCCTAATCAAGTAACTTCACCCTATACCAATAAAATAACACTAAGGACTTTTCCAACTGTATTTTTTTAGCTCTGTTGTCAGCTGGCAATTTGTTGTTGTATTAAATGGCTGTTGGTTCATGTACGTCATTATCTTAGAGCACCCAAGGCGTGTGACAGGAAATGACGTGCACACTTGTGTGCATTTCTTTAGAGCCTTCCTCCTGCAAACTCATGTGCACATATGTGCATTTATTCATCTATTTTTGCAGGAATTGAGTCTATATATCAAAATCTGTACACTTGGAAACAATGTGGAGGCTTATTTTCTTATGAGTTTCCTTGCTGACACCCTTAAAAACATTTTCTATTTCTGCCTTATGGTAAATTATACAGATTTAATGCCAAAGATACCACTTTACTTATGGCGAGAAACTAACCTGTATTGTGTCGCTTCTTTTATCTGAGGGCTGGGGAAGGGGGAATATTCTAAAACGATACCTGCACCTTGTAGAGTCAACAGCATTTAGAGCTGATTTGAAGCTTCCATAGCCAAACCGCTTGAGATTGCAGTGACTTCATCTCTAATAGCATTCTGACATGCACTCCCATCAGGCTTCACTGCCGTGGTTTTTGCAGATGCAAACAGATTTTTTTGCTCTGTGTTTTGTTGTGCTGTGTATCGTGTCGCGTGTTTGAACTGTTTTCAAGATGGTAAACAGTCTTCTTTCTTTTTCCCCTCTCCCTTACTCCTCCCTTCCCGGAAGGTTTAGTTTCTTCTCTCGTGATAAGAAACGTATGCAGGCATCCCAGAAAAGTGTCCACTTCCAGGATACTTTTGGAGAATGGTCGAATTCAAATAGAGATGACTACACCGAGCAAGGACAAGAAGCCCTGCAGCACCTGTGACTAAAACCTCGAGGTGTTCAGTTTACCGCAGTAGATCTTGACACTCTAGTAACAAGAAGCTTCTGTAAACAAATCCGGCAGCTCATCACTTTTCTTTCCCTTGCACACCTCCGCGGCTGTGTCCAGATGTACTCTTCAGAAGGGATCCCTCGCTGTTTACTTGGTGACTGCTGAAAACAGAATCCAAGCTTAGTAACAGTCGCCGATACCCTGGGACATCGAAGCTTCTAGATGACTTGTTTTGTGCCGAATAACAAGTCTATGGTCTTGTTCATGCATTAACTACAGTAACACAAGCTTCTTTAAACCAAAAAAAGGACCTGTGCCATTATTAGAAGTTTGTTTGCAGTGTACAATATCTAGTGGCAAAGACTCTTTTACCCTGTTTGTTAACACTATCGGTTGTTTGCTTTTTATTTCTGTAAGAATTTTTTCAAGAGGCATACGACAGCAGGTCTTAGCACTGCTGTGTCCTGTCAAGTTCAGCTGGCATCTGCATTCTGCAGAGTAACCACTTGGAAATCCACCCGATACCAATCGATAAACTGGAGCAGCCTTGAGAGGGAGAGGGAGCGTACGTTTCCCTTGCTGCTTATAGTGCCTAAAGCATGAAGAAACCGAAGTATGAGGTGAGCGTGCCTTGCATTTTGCCATGAGTTCTGCAGTATTAATGGAAAACAAACTGCCTACAAGGAGGAATTCTAACACTCGACTTTTTTCCTTCTTACCAGGGCCTTGCCCCTAGAGCAGCAGCCAGCTGCTGGAAAGGAATTGTCTCTTTCCCACAGATGGGTTTTTAATTAAGTCACACTCACTCTTCTGTCTAGATAATAAGACATCCTCGACCAGCTGACAGGAACTATCTTGGCTGACTTAGAGATGACCCCCACTCAAAACGTTTTCTCTGACGAAACCCTCCTTTGGCAGAGCGGATGAATTCTGTACATGCAGGCTGCTCCATGGGCATTGGCTGGTGTTGGGGCAGCCTGTGGTTACAGGGCCGTAACCTGCCACAAAAGCCCGGCACAGCCCAACGCCCAGGAGGTGGGACTGAGATCTGCTTTGCAGTTTGGCTTGTGAGACCCTTGGGTCTGGCTGAGGTTGGATCTACAGAAACCACAACACTAGAGCCCCGTGCAGTGGATGGGCTGATGTACACACTGGAGTAAAGCTCCAGCTACTCCAGGCAGTGGATGTAGGAGGAACTCTCAAAGGACCCCAAGATGTCCTAGATGAGAGTGAGCCAGAGGGTTTAGTGCAGGCTGGTTGTTTCTAATGCAGGATGATCCAAGACTCTGGACTCTTTCATGTTCTCAGCCTGTCTGGAGTGTAACCGTGCCAGGAAACTGTTCTTTGCAGTGGTGGGCTGAGTACTGCTCTGCTCC
Organism: Syrrhaptes paradoxus; assembly: GCA_013400615.1. Taxonomy (NCBI): domain Eukaryota; kingdom Metazoa; phylum Chordata; class Aves; order Pterocliformes; family Pteroclidae; genus Syrrhaptes; species Syrrhaptes paradoxus. The sequence continues at coordinate 42,254 of VZTO01022553.1, forward strand.
TGACCGTAACTGTGCCATGTTTTGAACACTGACCTTGCGCGTGTGCGAGGTAGAGAAGGTGTTTACTGTGCCTCCCTGGTGTCACTGCAGTGCTGGGCCTGGAGGAAATGTGGCCTTACAGGAAAGAGATCGGCATTTGGAACGGTGACGGCAGCATCTGCTGCAGATACGCTTTTGCCTGGTTACGTTTTGGTAACATATCGTAAGGGTTATGCTTACAGAGAGCTGCATCCATAAAACAGCAGCACTTCCTCCCTGGTGTGAAAAGGGATTCTTAGACAGAGGAAGTGTCTTTAATGATACTTGCATTGATAAGATTTCAATTTAACTTCCATATTAGAAAAAAACCCCAAAACACTACAGTTGGATCAGGCAGTTAAAGTAAATAGTGAACGATGCCCGTCGAGTCTCTCCCTCGTGTAGCTTACCGGCACATTTAGCGGAGATGCAGTGATCAGGAACAATGCCCGAGCGCAGCGGATGTGCGGCCTGAATAAGCACATCACTTCTGAAATCAGCTGAGAGCAACAAGCGGGGATAACAGAAATACAGACTGAACGGTTTTCCCCCAGCACCTAAACTGCTGTTTTACAGAGGAAATCTCCCGGCCTAGTGCATATAAAGCTCGCCCCTACGCTGGCGCCCAGTGGCTATTGTCGGGTCAAATCTGCAGCCAGGTCAAACCACGGCACTAAGCACTACAGCCTCCCCCCACTCATCTCTGTAGCCCGTTACCTCAGAAATCTAATTAGTTCCTCCTGACCTGCTGGCATGAACCACGCAGCTCCTCATGCTCGTGCTAGAAATGCTGAGGTTGTGCACTCCCAGTGCCATCGGAGAGGATGGCGTGTAGGGAAGAGGATGTGAAGATTTGAAGATCTGTCATTGTTTCTCAATATTGAAGTCAAATCTGTGTTTAGACAAGGGGCCAGGCTGTTGCCGGGTAAGGGGCATAACCATCCTGTCTGCGGAGGGCAGGATCACTGAAGTTTTTTGGGTAGGTTTTTGGTTGGTGGGTTGTTTTTTTTTTTTTTTTGTTGGGCAGTAAATAATTTTAACAGTTGAATAAATATTTCTGAAAAACAATTATTTCCTCAAGACGTGTGTTTTTTGTTTTTTTTTTGTGGAAAGTTAATACCATCTGTTCTTGGGGATGCAGCATATTGGTCTGTCTTCTTTCCCCTGAAAAAGGCTCATACAACTCTTCATGGAAATAAAACCTCAAACTGGGCAAGGCTGAGGATAGGGCCATTCAGAGGCTGACAAAAAAAAATACAGTTTAAGGTACATCAGCAAATATTTAGGAATTGCCTATAATGACAAGCTCCTGACGGGAAGATGTGTGTCTGTATATACACGGCTCCATAGGGTGCATTGCTCTAATGAAAAGGAATTACATCCTCCCATGCTGTTAAAAATAGATTTGTTACGTGCTTCACTCTCACCTTACAGACGGAGTTAAGGACATGGTATTGCTAAAGATCTCACCTGTCTACAAGAAAATAAAATCACTTCCATTGGCTTCTGTTTTGGGCACATTTCTCAGGTTAGTTTGTTGCTGTTCCATTACTATTTCTTCAACAAGTGACTGTTTCATAAAGGGCATCTGCCTCGCTACATGAGTGTGGACATCTGGCACAGAAATAATTCAATACGGAGCTCCCGTGGACCCCAACCCCGGCAGCCAGAGGGGTGTCACACGAGGTGTGTGCTCACACATGGTGCATTTCTTACAGCATTCACCAGTTCATAAACAGTAATGCAAAAGTTTATTTTCTCTGGAGAACAATTCAAGAGCGTGTGTCTTAACAGCATGAGCAATGGAACTACAGAGGGCTTCCAGCAGGCAAGTGCCAGGCACAGACAGTGACACCGCGGCTCCTTGTTCCGCAAACGCTGCTCACAGCACCCTCTGCACCTGGAACGCTGTGGGTGTCAGCGCAGACACCGCACCCCAGCGACAAGGCGCTGTCACCTAGCGATGTTTATCATCATCTCGTTTCTTGGTATCCCTTTCTCTGCTCCGGTCTCTGTCCCTGTCCTTCCTGTCTCTGTCCTTCCTCTCCCTCCCCCTGCTCCTCTCCTCTTTGGAGTCCCTCTCTCTCTCACTTTCACCCCAAGTCCCCGACCGCTCCCTTTCTGGCCATCGCTTCTCTCTGCCCCTTTCATGGTCTCGGTCCCGTGTTCTCCAGTCCCTTGTTCCCTCACGAGACCAGTTTCTTTTCTCTGCTGATCCTTCTCCATAGAAATCATTTTTCATGTTTGGCAAATTGATGGGCTTTCGGAAAGGTCTGTCCCGTCCTCCGAACCGTAGCTGCCCAGATTCTTTTTTGCCTCCAAAACCACCTCCAAGCCTCCGAGGAATCCATCCTTTGAGAGTTCGTTCCAGTTCAAAGTCTACAAAGATCTCATGTTGATCGATAACCAGCCGGTTGGCGTCCCGATGGGCCTTCAAGAGAGCACGCTCCTCTTTGTACTCAATAAACGCATAACCCTTGGAAAATCCCGTCACCAGGTCCCGAACCAGACGGATCTTCCTGATGTCTCCGTACCGGGAGAAGACCTCCTTTAACTTCTCCTCTGTTGTCTGGAGATTGAGCCTTGCTACGAAGAGGGTGAGGTGAGGATCTCCTGTAACCCCCTTGTTGGGCACGTACCGTGCCAGCATCGCCCTCCAGATGGCCCGGTCATGGGGCTCCTCATCCGTGCCATCGATGCTCCCGGCTTTCAGGGGGTCGTACTCCTTGGCGATGGGGGCCCAGTCGTTCATCGTCTAGGGGGAGAATCAAACACGCCTCGCACAGATACGCCGGTGTTTCAGGAAGAGCAGGTAGCGCAAGCAGCACTGCAGCACCGCTGTACAGTATATTCCATCCAAAAACCCCCCAAACCCCCCCAATAACCCCCCCAGTGTCGCTGTTCTCTTCGTTCCCGGGACAGGGCCGTGTCGGGGAGCCGGGACCCGCCCCGCCTGAGGGGACCCGGTGGCCTCGTCCTCCCCCCGCGGCCCTGCCCCGTCCCCCGGCCTGAGGAGGCCCCGCGGCCACCGGGACCCCGCCGAGCCCCGCCGGCCCTCCCCTCACCTCAGCGCGGCGCGAGGCGGCTCTTCCCCTCAGCAGCCGCCGATTCGCCAGGCCCCGGCGGGCGGGGGCGCGGCTCCGCCGGCGGTTGTTTGACCCCTTTCCGCCCTCCCCGGCGTGGCGGAGCCGCCGCCACCTCCCGCCTTTCCCCTCGCTCCCAGGAGCCTCCCGAGGCGTTTCGCCGCGCCGCCTGGCGAATGTGGCGCCGAGGAACCGCCGATGCCTTCACCTCCCCCCCGCCCGGCCCGGTGCCCGGAGCCACCCCCAGCGCGGCCCGCGGCCCCTCACCGGCTCGCAGGGCGGGGGGATCCCCTCAGGGGCAGGCGCAGGGCGGGAAGCGCCGGCGGGCCGCGGCCTCCTCCATGGAAACCGCCGGGGGCGGGAGGGGTCGCTCCGCTCCGCCCGGCCCGGCCTCCCCCGGGGGAGGAAGTTAGCGGCGGGCGGCGCTGGGCATGCAGCAGGGCCGGGAGGAGGAGGAGGAGGAAGAGGAGGAAGAGGAGGGGGATGGCGGCCCGGAGAGGGCTCTGGAGAAGAGCCCGTTCCAGCTGACGGCCGGCGATGTGTACGACATCTCCTCCGTGGTGGGCCGCGACCTGCTGCAGCTCAGCGCCGGCCCGCAGGTGCCCGCCGCGCTGGCCCGGCTGCAGTTCAGGATCGTGAGGGTGCTGGANCTAACAGAGGAGCTCAGGCACACGCAGGCAGAGTTCAGAGTCCCAATCCACCGCTGTACAGCCCTTGCACTGCACCCGTCCCTCTTATGCAAACGCTAAAGCTTTGTTACTCCCTGCAAGGGAAACTGATGTCTGTGACCAAAACAGCCGTTACCGCAAAGGTCTTATTAAGAAAGGAGAATTCGTTCTCACCTCTCAGTGCTACAGTTCTGGTGTGACGTTGCTCAGCCTCTCCCATCATCAGAAAAGCAGATAAAAGCAGCTTCTTGGCAAACTAAATTGCAAACTCTGGGACAGAGCCTTTGCTTTTAGCTGTGGTCGGAGCTGGTCACGGTCGGGCCCTATACTTGGCTGGGAAATGCAGACACCAAGGGAATACAAAAATAATATAAAAAACTATAATTAACTGTTTGGAAAAAAATCATGATTGTGATGAACTCGTACTAGTTCCAAGAATTACTATTTTTATCTAAAAGTCAGAGTTTTTATTCTGTGAATGCCCTGTTTTTGGCAGTTTACAAGATCATGACTGGCACCGTTTATTTTACAGCTCAGCCTTGGACCAGATAAAATGGTGATAGACCTCACAGACCCCAATCGGCCCCGGTTCACATTACAGGAGCTGCGAGAAGTACTGCAAGAGCGTAACCAGCTGAAAGCTCAGCTTCTGGTGGTGCAAGAGGAGCTGCAGTGCTATAAGAGGTATATCGTGAAGTCAGCAAAGAGCTAGTAACAACTACTTCTTGTCTGGGGAGCTTACCCCATCAGAGTCTTGTAGGTCTGAGCACCTGGATTGGGCTAGGCACTGTCCAGGCATGTAAGAGCCATCTGTGCTCCCAAGAGCCTACAAATGAGCAAAGAAAAATGGGGGAATGATGAAGTCTCTATGCAACATAATTTTAAAACTCAGCTCCTTATTCTGCGCAGTCTGTTCCCATAATTGTACTGCTGTAAACCTCCTACAGTCCTCCCACTCCACACAGAAGTTGGATTCTCACGCACATGAATTCATTTACGCCGTCACAGCAGTTGCACACATACTGCTCTTGTCTAAAGCCACGCTACATACCAAAGAGCACAGGGGTTTCCATCTCAGCTTTAGTCAAAATTTCCTTCCTCCTCCAGCTTGCTGTCGGGGACACTAGCTCAGCTGCGGTTCCTTTGCTCCCGCAGGGGGTATGGCATTGATCTAAAAAGCAGAATATTAAGGCCTTTCATCATCATTCAAGATAAGCTGTGGGGTTTTTTTTAAGACTGCCAACAGAGGGTTGTGGGAGGCACTTGAACTGTGCAAAACAAGTACTTTCAGAGAGGGATTTTGGTCTTTCTAGAAGGGACCAGCCTGGGAGAATCTGTGTGATCCCAAGGGTGGGATACAAGAAGGGTCTTGCTCTTGGTGCTACAAATCCCTTCACCTCCAAGGCTGCTCTCCTCCAGCCTCTGCCCCTCATCTTCAGGTTGTTTTATAAACTCTTTGGGGAAAGAAACTACNCGGCGGGCGGCGCTGGGCATGCAGCAGGGCCGGGAGGAGGAGGAGGAGGAAGAGGAGGAAGAGGAGGGGGATGGCGGCCCGGAGAGGGCTCTGGAGAAGAGCCCGTTCCAGCTGACGGCCGGCGATGTGTACGACATCTCCTCCGTGGTGGGCCGCGACCTGCTGCAGCTCAGCGCCGGCCCGCAGGTGCCCGCCGCGCTGGCCCGGCTGCAGTTCAGGATCGTGAGGGTGCTGGAGATGCTGGAAGCGCTGGTCAGCGAGAGCAGCCTGGCCGGGGAGCAGCTGCGCATGGAGCGGGACAGCCTGCGCCGGGAGCTGGAGGCGCTGCGGCGGGAGCAGGCCCGGGGGAACCCCCCGCAGGTGGGGGCCGGGGGGTGCTGGGGCCGGGGTTGCTGGGGGGAAATGCCCGGGCCCTGGGGGTGCCGGGGGCTGTGGGGGAACGCCCGGGCCCTGGGGGTGCCGGGGGCTGTGGGGCTAACAGAGGAGCTCAGGCACACGCAGGCAGAGTTCAGAGTCCCAATCCACCGCTGTACAGCCCTTGCACTGCACCCGTCCCTCTTATGCAAACGCTAAAGCTTTGTTACTCCCTGCAAGGGAAACTGATGTCTGTGACCAAAACAGCCGTTACCGCAAAGGTCTTAAATTAGGAAAGGAGAATTCGTTCTCACCTGTCAGTGCCACAGTTCTGGTGTGACGTTGCTCAGCCTCTCTCATCATCAGAAAAGCAGATAAAAGCAGCTTCTTGGCAAACTAAATTGCAAACTCTGGGACAGAGCTTTTGCTTTTAGCTGCGGTCGGAGCTGGTCACGGTCGGGCCCTATACTTGGCTGGGAAATGCAGACACCAAGGGAATACAAAAATAATATAAAAAACTATAATTAACTGTTTGGGAAAAAATCATGATTGTGATGAACTCGTACTAGTTCCAAGAATTACTATTTTTATCTAAAAGTCAGAGTTTTTATTCTGTGAATGCCCTGTTTTTGGCAGTTTACAAGATCATGACTGGCACCGTTTATTTTACAGCTCAGCCTTGGACCAGATAAAATGGTGATAGACCTCACAGACCCCAATCGGCCCCGGTTCACATTACAGGAGCTGCGAGAAGTACTGCAAGAGCGTAACCAGCTGAAAGCTCAGCTTCTGGTGGTGCAAGAGGAGCTGCAGTGCTATAAGAGGTATATCGTGAAGTCAGCAAAGAGCTAGTAACAACTACTTCTTGTCTGGGGAGCTTACCCCATCAGAGTCTTGTAGGTCTGAGCACCTGGATTGGGCTAGGCACTGTCCAGGCATGTAAGAGCCATCTGTGCTCCCAAGAGCCTACAAATGAGCAAAGAAAAATGGGGGAATGATGAAGTCTCTATGCAACATAATTTTAAAACTCAGCTCCTTATTCTGCGCAGTCTGTTCCCATAATTGTACTGCTGTAAACCTCCTACAGTCCTCCCACTCCACACAGAAGTTGGATTCTCACGCACATGAATTCATTTATGCCGTCACAGCAGTTGCACACATACTGCTCTTGTCTAAAGCCACGCTACATACCAAAGAGCACAGGGGTTTCCATCTCAGCTTTAGTCAAAATTTCCTTCCTCCTCCAGCTTGCTGTCGGGGACACTAGCTCAGCTGCGGTTCCTTTGCTCCCGCAGGGGGTATGGCATTGATCTAAAAAGCAGAATATTAAGGCCTTTCATCATCATTCAAGATAAGCTGTGGGGTTTTTTTAAGACTGCCAACAGAGGGTTGTGGGAGGCACTTGAACTGTGCAAAACAAGTACTTTCAGAGAGGGATTTTGGTCTTTCTAGAAGGGACCAGCCTGGGAGAATCTGTGTGATCCCAAGGGTGGGATACAAGAAGGGTCTTGCTCTTGGTGCTACAAATCCCTTCACCTCCAAGGCTGCTCTCCTCCAGCCTCTGCCCCTCATCTTCAGGTTGTTTTATAAACTCTTTGGGGAAAGAAACTACTTCTGAATCTAGACACAAAATGTCTGAGCACATTAGATTTCAGTTGAGATATCTCAGCAACAACGCCTTAGATCTAGTAAGCCTGCCCTTTGCCTTGTCTGGAGCAGGCAGGTTAAGCCCAGACGTTAAAGTTAAATCCAAGAAGTCAGTTTAGAAACTGCCCGACAGCACTTCTCCAGCAGTGGGGCACCGACTTCCCCACCTCAGCTGCCTGCGTTGCTGCGTGGCCATTGCAATGGCGTCTTGCTTTGATTTCCCAGCCGTGTTACACAGCTCATTACAGGACAAGTTAAAAATTAACAGTGGGAATGTTTTGAATTTTTGAGTGAATGATTCAAGTCAGTGCTTTGCACCTAGAGAGTGTGTCACGGCTGCTTTTCAGAGCAAGGAAGCCCGTGGGGTTATCTGCTTGCACAGCATTACAGCTTAACCCAAAAAACATCTTCCCTTTCAACACTCACATAAAATCTTAATTATGATTGTACAGCCATAAAGAGTAGTTGTGCAGGAGAAGAGGATAAATATGAATATATGTTCTAAAATGTCTTGTGTGTATTGGAAATAAGCTCTATATAGCACAAGGTAACGGACATCCTCACAGAGAATGCCTTAAAATGACTGATGACGTTTGGGGTTTGCATTTTTTATCGTGATTCCTGAGTAGAAGATATTAGACATCTGCAGGAGCACCAAACAGCTTGTAGTCCCTTTTCTCTAAGAAAAGAATCTGCCTCAGAATTATGCCATGCCTGATTTTTATTTTCAAGGTCCAGAGGAGTGTCGCTTGGCTCCTTTCAGCCTTCAGCTCCTGCAGTCACAGACTTTGATCCACTCGAGATAAAGGAGGTCAGCTCAGGACAGTAAATTGGCAGGCTGGGAAAACATAATGTAGCACGCCAGCTGGGAAAACCGAACCCCATTCCAAGCAGGGGAAACATCCTTTGGTAAAAACTGAAGCTTTTGCCTGAAGTAGGCGGTTACAACCTTGTGGAGTGTAGCAGCATCGAAATAGCAGGAGGAAATCTACAGCTTGGGCAAAGCCTTTCTTTTCTCCTCCGTAGGGTGGGAAGAGGAACAGGCGCCTGCCTTGCAGGGAAGCTGGGAATCTCCCATCTGTTCCCAGCTGCGTGGTGGGAGCCTCTGTGGCTGCGCTGAAGGTACCACAGACCCACCCATGCAGAAATTCTCCATTTGTGTCTGCACCCTGTGTTGTCTTTGGACTCCTGTACAAATCCAGCGTGTAATTACACTTCCCTGTCACTCCCAGTATGATTTGCCATTTCCGCTGTGGAGGAGTCAGCTCATTTTTCAGTGTTCTCATTAAAGCTCAGCCTCAGCAAAATGACACAGTGGTATTGAAGGAAAATTCATTCCAGGGAATGGGCCAGGCTGCCATCCCGTCCTGGGAACACCCCTTCACCCATGTCCTAGGCTGCCCAGTGAAGGGTTTAACATGCAACACCACACTATGCACAGAACCATCAAAGCCAAACAAAGCCTCTTTTTCTTCCCCCCCCCCCCAGTGGGATCATCTCACAGAGAAGGGACCAAACTGAAGAACTGGAAAAGGAAACCAGTGGCAGCAGCCCCGGCACCAGCAAGGAAAACAAAGAGAAGACAATCATCAAACGGCTGTAGGTTCGCCTGTATCTTTTTTTTTTTTTGGCAGAATATGGGAGAATGGGGCATGCTTCATACTTAGTGAATCCAGGGATGAATTCTGAACTCTGGCCTAGTTGGCTGGATATTGTTTTCTCCTCCTCTTCTTGTAAAATTAAAACCCAACAGAGAAATCCTTTCCTGTGGAAAAAGCACTCTGCAGGAAGGCAACCTCCACCCAGGCAAGCAGAGCATCATTTTTTTCCTAGGAAAAATAATAATTTCAGAACAAAACTCTGCAATACTTGCCTCCCCTGCGAGCATGTTAAGACTCTGCTGTGGGAACACGCCAGCCGTCCCCAGGGGTGTGTTTACATCATGTGAAGCAGCTGTATGCAGTAACCACAAGCTCAGGCTGCGTCCCTAAAAAGTTCCCCAAAATGGCAGAACATTGACACAGCCATCTCACTGCGTGTTCCTTCTTTTCCAGTTGTACATTGGTTTTGTTTTGGTTTTTTTTTTTAGGTTCTCCTTTAAACACGGAAAATGAGCATCCTCAAGAACATAACCACTTCTGTCAGAAATGGCACTGATGAGCCTCTCTGCATTAGGGGGGTCAAGGACTGGAAGGAAAAGCATCACTCTTACTGTAAAGAATGAGCAATCTCATAAATGTGATGTTGTATAATATTCTTTCAGAATATATTTTACTTTGCTTTTTTAGAAACTGTTTTAAGACAGACACTTTTTGTATTTCATAGATTCCTGCCCCACACAGAGAATAAATCTTTATACAAAAGTGGTTTTTATTCTTATTAAAAGAACCTGTGATGATCTGTACTGCAACTTATTTATCCTGTCCCCCTATCAAAATGCTCAGCCCAAACGAGTTTGCAAGATGAAGAAATATTCAAGAGACAGATGCCATTCACAAGTGCAGGGACACAGAAGTGCTGGGAAGGGAGAACCCCTTCTGATTGCAGTGCCCCTGCTCTTCTGTGGGAAGTGATTCTCTTACGCGAACACAGAACGGCCTGAAGCAAGCCCCAGCATTGCTTTTTGTTCCGTGTCTTTGCATTGGAGGGGTGATGCAGAGGCAGCAGCAGGCAGCAGCCTGGCGCACCCGCCCCACCCCAGGGAGATCCGGTTGGGCTGTGACACCAGAACCCCTGCGCACACAGGAGCCCTTTGGGGCTAAGACGAAAGATGGTGAAGAGCACAGCAAGGGGAGAAAAGCTGCTGCATTGTTTTCTGTCCGCATGAAGGACTGATGGCTTTGCAGACATGCTCAAAGTGGAGCAGATGCACCAAACATTTAGTTTCTGACAGCTAAAGTTCCGTGGTAGACAGTTGTATTTTTCATAAGCTCTGTTCTTTCCATCAACTGTCACAAGCTGTGCGTTAGCCCAAGTAATGAGATTTATCACTAGAGGAAGCATATAGGGCAAACAGAGAACTAGAAAAGCAGCTTGAAATATACCAATTAGTTTCCACATTTAGAAAAGTAGAATTTCAAGAGCAGAAAGGTCTGAACAGACATAAAAGGAACAGTGGCAGGTATCAAACTATGATCTGACTCTCTTCAGAAGTGAAAGCAGGCTCTGACATCTTTTGATTCCCTCTCACACACTAGCAGCATGAAAAATGTAGGACACTTCACACATCTGCTCAGATGCACGATGCAGAAGGTAGAACCGCAGCCTCCTTTCAGAGAGAATTTGTTAACAACTGCATGTTAGCAGGGCAACAGTGAAGATCTCTGCCCTAAGCAAGCTGGTTTAGCCAGGGCACAGAACTGCTGGAGTCATTTTGCCATCTTCAAAATAAGCCTTGGCCACGTCCCCACAACTTTTTTTCCAGAGCATGGTATCAGGGAAGGAAGTTACTACATTTCCTTAGCAGAGGCTTTGTGTTTAGAGGGAGGAAAAAAGAAAAGAAAAAAACCCACCCAAACAAACAATCATGCAGCATCAACAGCTAGGATCCACCTCTGAGCTGAAGAGAGATGTTTCCATGTGCTCTGGCCTCCAGGCTCTTCTAGTCTATCCAGGGATGTATTTTTCAATCTCCTTTAAAAAGGAGGGGGGAGGAGGAACTATGCCCCCAAACACACTGATCACTACTAAGTCTTAATGAAACAACTTCAGGTAATAAACTGTACAGATGGAACAGAGCTGTGCAACAGCAACCACCTGCCACGGCGAAGACAGCTGTAACAGCCCCTGCAGTTTGTGGAAGGAGACAATGAAAGCTGCAATTGTTCTTTTCACTTTACTATTTAAGATGTTCTTTATAAAAAAAAACCACACACATACTAACAACAAAATGACAAGGTAGGGGTTCAGCAGTGCAAGCAGACAGGAGAGCACCTCAACCTTTTTGGGCTAGGCTCTGGAACCATCACAGCTGCATCCACTCTGGTGCCAAGTGAGCTGCACAGCTTCTCCCTCAAAAGAGGGGCAAGTGCCTTGGCTGTGGCTGTACCGAAGAGGCCACAGTCCTGTTAGAGCAACCCCGCTGCCTCTGGCAAAGCCACACCAGCCTGACAAAAGCCCCTCAGCTCCCAAGCCAAGGGCAGCGTTCCCTGCCAAGCGCTTTACACCTTGTTAGCCAGTGAAACCTTCCTATAAGGCACAGGGATAAAAATCCCAACGGCATGTTTCTGTGAGGAGTATGCCGATATAGATCTGCTATACATAATGTCAGTTCCTAGAAAAGGAAAGGATACATACTCAGTGCAACATCAGCTTTATTACCATCTTCCGATGCAGTGCTACTTGATTACCAGTTAAGCGCTTCAGAGAAGACAATTTTCTTTTTACGTAAAATAGGGAGAGATCTCTCCCCTCTCGGTTACAAAAGTGATGCTGAAGAACAGAGGTTTTAAGCTATTTAACCTGCTAGAGAACAAGCAAATGTTTAAATAAAAAACAAAAAGAAGCATTTTATTCCAATTTTAACTTAAGGGAAGTGCTCTAGTAAAACACAATACTGTACACTGCTGTAGCCTCTGTTAGAGGCCAGAGGAAAATCAGTGCCAACTCAAAGAAATCAGCCAAAGCAGCTTACCTGTAACTCAGTACATGTAAGGTAACAGGTCTCCAGTTAATTCCTCAGAAATGGCAAAAAGACACAGGCTGTCTCTGGTGAGCTTGCCTTGTGTGATGTGGAAAATAATAAAGCATTCATGGCTAACGATTTTCACAGCTTTCTTTCAAAATGCTAATGATCTGCAATGGAGACAGGTACTATAGCAGCCACTTCATCAATAATAAATATATTCTTTATTTTACAGAGACATTGTCTTCAAGTTTTTAATTTAAAAAATACATCACTAAGCCACCTCTCTTGCTGCTGGAGCATACAACCAGGATGGTGTTGCTATTTGACCTATCACATAGGCAAGCACGTAGGATTGTCCTAGAGGGCATTAGCTGGAACAGCAGCAGCCTTCAAGACACGAGGAACAGAGGACGGTAACAGAGCCACAGATCCTTCGCTGACATCTTCCAGCAGCAAGCGTGGCTGATGGCTCACAGCCATTTTCATCTACACACATGCCAAGCCTGCCTTGGCAAAAATTCCAACTGGTAAGAATTCATCTTTAACATAAAGGACCTGCATTGTATTGCCCGCCTATATCACAGATTTGATTTCTCCAACAGTAACGTTACAAACATCCGCAAGATGCCAAGCGCTCAACTCCCATTTAAGACAGTGAGACCAGCCTGTGCTGGACAGACCTACAGGACCAGGCAATAAGGAATCTATTTTCTTCATTGCATGAACTCCATCATTACAGTTTGAAGCTGCATATGAAGACGACTCCTATTTTTGGAACCACTATGCTCTACTTCAAGCATTCACAGTAAATAAATAGCTTCTGATGTGGCTAATTAGCATAGGAAGGTAATAAAAATTTTTGGAGAGAGCTTTTACTTCTTTAAAATCCTCTGGGAGACACCTCCAAGAATCATCCATCAGCTATAAAAAGGTACCATCTTAAATTTTAGAAAATAACGTCAAACATTGATTCTCACTGTGAAGTTCTATCTTCACATCTCTAATCAGTATTAACCCAGTCTATCAAAACCCATCCTCGTTTGGCTTACGAGTCATTTCTCTGAAGAAAGCAGCCAATTTGAGCATCCATTTCCCTCAGCACCAGTGCATTTAAAGTTCACTGCCAACATGAGATACGACACTGGAAAAACTGGATCCCCACCACAAATTTGAGAACGATAGTGGCATCCATCTCAGAGAAGCCCGTCAGCACTGGGGTGTAAGAAAGCAGCCTGACAAGCAGTCACGCTGTTGGATGTACAACTTGGAGTACAGAAGTACATCTGCTGTCATAAAGCTAACGCCAAGTTCATCACCCCACAAAGTGGAGCAAGAGATTTCATTGCAAAAGCAGAAGCACAAGCCAAGTGATGAAGTTTCTGTGCAAGTCTTTGACTGCATGCTCAAGTGGCACTGGTCACTAGGTAGAAGTATTAAACTTTTGGGGAGGGTTTCCTTTTATGATAGAAGAGTTTTGGCAATCTAAGATCAATTATTCAAGCCTGCCTGGAAAACCAGAATAGGTATTTAAATATTGCAAAGCAAAAAAGGTAGTTTTTAAGGAGCTCAAAACACCATAAGCAGTCCACTGAAAGCTGAGGGAATTGAGGACAGAAAAAAAGAAATCCACTGACTCCTTGTAGAGCACTCAGTCCAAAAAAAAAAAAAAACCAAACAACCCCAAACAAAGAAGATGAATTAGTGTTTCAGCCATGGATGAGCTTCAATGGAAGCTTTGCTTCTGTCTCCGTAGTCATACAACAGTTCTTCACCTGCTTTAATGTCTCTGGAAGCTATGAGTATGAGATGAGGCACACCATCAATGTCATGAAGCTTTGTTTGACAATTGCCACATTTGCTGTGATTAATCAGTCTTCCCAGACGATCAGTTTCCTTTGTAGCATCAACACTGAAAGAACAAGAACAGCGTGCAGGATTGCTGCATATCACACAACCACGTTTGTGGACAAAACCGAAAGTGCACATCAGAAAAAGAATGAGGAATCCACACAAGGCTTGAAAAATGAAGGAAAACCAGAATATTCATACGATTAAACAGACAGCACATAATATGGCAATGCAGGTAAAGTAAAGCAATTCCAGGAGATTTTAGTTAGCACAAAACCCAGAAAAGGGACAACTTTTGACTGTTTTTGAGCTGCCTGTTTCCATGCTGCTCTCAGCTGCTCATGAAGAAGAGCAGAAGCCAGATGTAGGACACCACCAGAAAGGCTTGATGCCTTAAATACCCTCCTCGCAGGAAATCTGTGTCAAAGCTATGTAGTATCCATTGAGTAAGCCAGCAGGAGTCTCTACTCACAGGGAAGGCTGAGAATGCCAAAATACTACATGCCCAACTTCCAGAGACCTGGATAGTGAAGCTCTAGTGCCCATCCTTGCACAAAGCTATTGTTATGGCAGCTAGACTGCACGTCAGACACTTAGAATAGAGGGCACCTCAAGGTAACTAATGTACAGGTGAAGCGACCCACACTCCAGTATCCAGCAATGTCAGCCAAGGAGGAAAGAACGTAGTCCGAGTAGTTGCTTTGAGAGAACTGGAGTTTGGGGCAAAAGAAACAGCAAACAGAGCGATAATGTATGCACGTGGGGTGGGCACCAGGTACTAGGGAAAGGAGACCCAAAGACAGATGAAGGAAATGTTTCTCTTCCAGAGAGCTTGTGCATACTGCTTTTCAAACAAAATCCTTGCAACTCAGGAGAAGTAGTTAATTTTACAAGAGAGTAAGTTTAGGCAGAAGTCCATGGCAGAGCTAGAGTCTCATCCAAACAAACAGATACAACTCTCCATATAGCTTGTGTTGTACTTCAGAGAACAGGGCTCTGGGTCACCTGCAATTCCTTTTAGCCCAGAGGTACAGGAGGCTCTTTGGACCATGAAAGAGTGCTCCAAAAAGACTTCCTAATTCATGGTTCCCATTTAAAAAAGTTGTCATGAAAACAAGAAAAAAAACTTAGCAGCATTCAAAGCCTCTGTCACTGAACTATCACACTTAAGGGAAGAGAAGCTTACCAGTACGTTTTGCTGAGGTACTGAAAATAGTACATATAGCAGCCTGTGGATGGATCTTGAGCATACACAGCTTCTCGCTTTTTAGCGTCAGTGATCTCTATGAGATCTCCATGATATTCAACTACAAATTCTCCTCGATTAAAATGTTTAGTAGCGATTACTCCTCTCCCTTTGCCATCAATGTAATCAATCTGTTGAGTTGAAAAGAAACTCAGTTGAGAAATTACAAAGTATTCACATGACTGCAAATACACTGTTTACTAGGAAATGAGTGATTTGTTGTTAAAAAAAAGCTACAGCAGGGTATTTCTGAGTATTGCAGACAAAGCGGTAGAAGCACACCACACAGCACTGTGGAAGAAACACAGTATGAGTTTGGGACATATCCTGAGTTACCAGGTATTTTGATACAAAGTCTTCTAATGAAAGAACTGAGTTACTTTAAATAAACCATGCACAGAGAAGAGTCATCTGTGTTTTTCTTTTAAACTGCCTGTTAGCCAAGGCAGTAAGCTTTTCGACTTCAGGTACACCATCACCATTAGCATGCATGGGTTAAAAAGGCAGAGGAACAGAAAAATCAATCACAGAAATCACATTGATCACCCACCAGTATACTTTATTATTCCTGCCTCCCCCTGCAAACTGGACAACTCCAAGAAAGTTCTGTCACTGTCATACGTGTGACAGTGTTAGCTGCAGGCTGCTGCTGGTCAAGAAATCACAGCTCCTCTGCACTTCCAGGAGCCTTTGCTGCTTTAAATCCTAAAAAGGGTGATCTGAGCAACCCAAATGGGAAGCACTTGGTCCCAATAACCAGCATTTGCTAGCAGTGGGAGGAAAACCAGGACAAGCCGTTGTCCCAAGTGCCACAGTGAACACCCACAGCCCCTGGCTGTAAGCAGGCCGAGACAATCTGTTACCACACCGACAGTATATATGGGTGGCACCTTCTAAACGGGTGACAATTGAGGTGCTACATCTCACCCCATTTCTGGAAGCTAACCCAAGAAGTGAGATACTAAAGGGAACGAGTGTTTCCAGTAAAGACTATAAAGCCCCCTCAATATTTATGACTGAGGCTGCATGTACATATTCTTCAGAGCCAAATACTGCCCATCCAAAAGGAAAGAGTGTGCTGCACTTTCATCTTACTATCAAGGAACTGCAGCAGTTCTGAGACTGAGCTCTGCTACTTTCTGCTTAAACACATTAACAGCAAGATACTGTATGAACAGCACATGGCTACTCAGGCTGGCATTGCCTTTACCTTCATTCCTTCTTCTTTCCCACTTGTTATTAGCTCATCTATTTTCCTCCTCTCCTCAGTCTGCAGAAGAAACAAGAACAAACAAAACCACAGTATTGTTGATAATTTTTGTAGCTTATTCTATAGCTGAAAGGAAATTTATTATCCCGTGATGCTCATTTTTCCAAACCATCCTATGTTTCTAGCAAAACTGAATGGTAAAGAGACAGATGTTTGCCCCCAAAATGTATGTAAGCAGCTAGATTCTGTCCTAGAAGAACTGGATGAGCATTTCCAAATTTCAAGCATGTTCTTAACAGTCCTTCCAGTACACAATGCTATTTGTATTTGGCCAGTGGAAACCATTTACAGATAGTCACACACTTCCTCAAATGCTCAATTAACTGGCAACATTGTAAGTAACATTATTTTAACAAGCAGCACTACCTCCAATTCCGATTTGCTCTTTCTGGAACTTCTTCTAACTGGGTAATAATCTGTCACTTTTCGATTTGGTGTTCTTCCTTGTGTTCTAAGGGATAGGAAAAATAGAGAACACATATTTCAGACTATTTGGGAAGTTGCACCTCTACAACAGAGGTATCTGTAAGAAATTTTCGTTTTCAGCTTGGTATGTTGAAGGCGATCAATGTGAATCGGTGTTTCTTATCAGCATGCTTCACTCCAAGCAAAAAGCTAGATCCCCTTTCCTTCCCCACACCCTTTCCATTCCTCTAGTACTAAATTCTTTAACAACAAGAACAAGATGCCACTGGAAACCAACTGAAGGTCACGTTACAAGTCTGAAGCCCCCTGTGTGCCTTGCCAGAAGGCACTCTAAAATTTAGGTCGTGAAAACTGCTTGGCAAGGAATTAATTAACATTAGGTCACATTACTCCAATGTCATGAGAAAGAATATCAACTCAGCCAGGAAGCCTCCAACTGTAATTAATCTCATATTCTGTTTCTGACAAGATACATTCCCATTTGTCCACAGAAAAGTAGGTCTTAATGGCTCATTAAGTTACTTTTTTAATAGGTGATCAGCAAGTATTTCACTTGAGATAAAATACACTAGCCTTGCTTTCAAGCAAAACAAAAGCCCTCTGCCAGGTAGATAAATACTTTTGGTGCTATTTTGCATTTTCAAACATTATTCTTGAGAAAACAAAGAAGTCTCCTTCAAGATTTGTTCCCCCCAGCATAACCATTTGCAACAAAACAGAAGTAACATTAATTACAAGTCTGACTGTAGCTCCTAAAGGAAAAATGCAAATCAAAGCCTCCTGGTGCAAAAGGACACATAGAAGAAAAGCTTTCACAATTCCAAAAGTCACTTACTTTCTCCTGGGCCCACGCTTCGCTTTAACCATCTTTTTCTGAGCTGGCTTTGCATTCGCCTCATCAGCACAGTCTGAAGGCAGGGACGTCTTTTGAGTTTCTACAGTTTCTTGTTTTTGATCAGAGGAGGGCACTGAAGTATTGCACCCACTTTCTTTATCTTTCTGGTCTTCTGGTTTCATAGCACCTTCGACTATATTGACACCATTTTTTTTTTCTGGTGACAGGAAAATAAAGTAAGGCTCTGAACTTAGGATCATCTACACCAGAGTGCTTTAAATTAATTCCAATGGTTTCTAGTCCCAGTTTCTAGTTCTGTCAAACAGGAGAAAGAGGAAGGGAGTGATACAATCTCCTTCTGCTAGAACCCAGATAGGCTGTTACTCAGCTTTTGAGTACTCACTGCTACAGTACACATAGTACAGAGGGAGGGGTGAGCGGGTGAAGGGTAAAAGAGCCCAAGTACTTTGTCATGTTATGTTTGTGAGTCAGAGTTTTCCAAACCTGGACACGCGGCACCTTCGGTGCAGTGTTTGAAACAACTGCACAGTTTGCATCTGGCATATGAAATTATCAATTTGCCAAAAGCTAATCGACACCCTGCACTGCCAAGGGAGACAAAGCCCCTCTGGATCCCGCACTGCTGTGAGCAGTAGCTGTGGACACTGGCGCCAAGCGGCCAACAGCACTCGGACAAAATCCACAGGAGCTGAAAGGCTGGCACTGACACGGAATCCAACCCCACACAACCAGCATTTATTTTCCTGGTTGCATCCTACCTTGGTATGACCACATCCTCCTTCTCAGACAACTGATTTAGAGGTAGGTGAGCATGGCTTAAAGGTGAATAGAATTTTTATTTAAAGCAAATTGCCAGGTTTAACAGTCCCATCTGCTGAGACAGACGCTTCAGTCTCACTGGAGAAATGGAGCACAGCTGCCAGGCCACAGCAGTGGGAGAAGCTAAAGCCATCTTCACTTTCTGGTCAAAATTGGAAAGCTAAATTAGGAGCTAAAGGCCTTGTGTTTCCAGAAAACCTGAGACTCCCTGGTCTGAGTAGGACCTAAAATACCTGCTTGCTGAATGTGTTTGCAAAGTCTTTTGACAAATTACCGAGGTTAATAAATTCACCTTTAAACACAAGCCAACTTTTTCCCCCCCACACTCCATAAACTTACAGAGCATCCCCATTCTTAATCACTGCAATGAAGCATCTATCTACATCTACCTCATACCTGATTTGACTTCAAATTGCCTTCTATAAATTAGTATAAAGTAGTCAAATTATAGAATAAACCAGTCGTAGGTAATAAAACAAACAAACAAAAAAAGAGTAAGCTGCTTCACTGACCTGAAGAAGCAGAGTACTAATAGAATTGCAGGGTGATTAGGGCATATTGACAATGCAAGCATTAGCTTTTCATATCCAGAGAGACAATCCAAACACAGCCAGACAAAAAAATAAAGAAAAAAAAATAAAGAAAAATTTCCTGCTAAACCTACAGCCCAAGTTCTGAACAGGATACGGACACACTCATCTTTGTAGAGTCCCAGTTTGCTGATAGAGATGTAGGACTGGGCAAGCAACTGGGCCGGGGACCTGCCTGGCCCTCTTGACTGCGTATTAAAGTTTTTGGACTGGGAGTGGGGAGAGTACATTCAATGAGGCAAGCAATCCAAAGATCAGTCTTACCATCTCCTTTCCTGTAGGTTTCATTTAGTGTTTTTCCCTGACATTTCACCTCGTGATACATGACAGAGTTTTCTTCTTGAAGTGGGGAGCGAGCACCAGGAGTTTTGTTAGGATTCAGGTAGCTGTAGATTTTGGATTGACCAATAAACACATTCTCCTAAAATAGACCCACACAGAAATCATCACATCACAGAGATGCCAGGAACCTCACGCTGGTATCCACAACACACTGCAAAGACCAGGGCTGACAGCCCACTGTGCTAATGCAAATTACGCAGCTTTAATGCATCATCCTTGCTGCTGTTGCTATTTCTAAGTGAAAACATAAGGGTGGTAAATTCTCGGATCTTTACTAATGCAAACTCTCAGTCCAAGAGGACATTCATATGCAAAGTGGCAGGATGAGATATTCATAACGAACTCCAGCTTCCACCCTGTGCTTTGCAGTATGAACTCCAGTGCTAAAAAAACCCAACAACCCCGAGCTCCTCAGGAGGAAGGAGGCCTCAGAGAGGGCAAGCCAAAAAAAATATGAATAACACAGCAAAAATTAGCCAAGCCCAGAACATACCTCTCATAGCCAGAGAGGTATGAGCTTACCCAAACACTCTCACAAGGTGTCAAATGTTACTGCAGCTCATGATATGCTCTACAGAGCAACACAGAGGACAGCAATCAGTTTTGTACAGTCTACCTTGAGTGACACCGCTCAGGGAGACCTGGGAGATATAATGAATAAAAAGCTAGTATTTATTTCACAAAAAGCATAAAAGCTGTTTGAAAGAATCTAGGCAAAGCACTTATGCACAGCCCCCATAGTGAGCTGTACCAAATTTAGTAAAGTTTAGTGGAGTCGTGCCACCTTTGCATTCACGGTCTCCTGCCACTTTGCCCAGTTTGACGATACAGTGTAAGTTATGTACACTGATTTAAACAGGGAAATCTCAGTGCCTGGACAAGCAAATGCAACTTGGCCAGATTGAGTTTGTCTTGGCTATAGTTTGACTCAACTAAAAGCAATTTTCAGACATTGCAAGCCAGTTAAACAAAAACATGCATCCATTTTTTCAGAAAAGCACACAAAGATTCCTATTATTTAAAAAAATAACTCCAATATAGCTGACTAAACAAATACACCAGTATATGTAGTTACAAAAACACTAAAAAAAAAAAACAAAGCACACGATAGAATAGATAGGATAATTTTAATAATTAACATAATAATGAGTAACAAACCTAACGTGTACTTAGTTCATACACAAAATAAAACCAGTTAAAGGCTCAAATCTTAGTCCACAAATAAACTTTACTAAAGATTAAGTTTACAGTAGAACAGCCTGAGAAAAAGTAAGTTGGTTAGACACTTCCTGACCCACAAGTATTTTTGAAAAGCCTATCAAAGACAAGACATATATTTTAAAAACTGGGGCTTTTGAGAACAAGATACTATGAAAACTCTCCATTTTAACAATTGCAAGCAGTGAATCCAGCACTGCAAAGTCCTCAAGATTTAGCGAAGAGTTTAAACACAGGCGTTTCCAGAGAAAGCCAGAAGTGGTGAACGAGAGCAGTCCACCTGCCAGCAGAGTCTTCTGGCTTTGAACACACCATTAACAGGAAACGAACAACTATTTTTCCAGCGCAGCTTCCTCCCCTGTTCCCAGCTCCCTGCCTGCTGCGCTCCTGGCGCTGCGGCTGCCACGTCTTTGTCTGTGCCAGGCTGGAGACCCCCGAGAGCTGGGAGCTCCTCAGCACAGCAGAGCACAGAGAGGGCTACTGAGGAGTGCTGGCATTAGATGCAATAGCCACAATTGCTTAAATAACTAAATGCAAAGGGTTAAATGCAAAGTGACGATCAGCTGCCTGTCACAGACCCGCAGGAGGGTGGCACGGAGGGACCGCCGCGCCCGGGGCCTGGCCGCTCGCTGACAGCCCCGCCAGCGCCCCGCGCTTACCGGGCAGCCGCGGCAGGCCCCGGGGGAACACGGAAACAAGCCGATACTGCTTCAAATCCACCCTTTTCTGAATGACTCCAGGAGCCGCAGAGGCCAGGCGTCAGAGACCACCCGGCTCCCCCCCGGGGCGGCCCGCACCGCGGCTCGCCCGCACGGCGGAGGGACGCGCCAGCCCCTCGGGATCCCCCCGCCCGGTTCCGCTCCACTCCGCCCGCCTAGGCCTGGGTAAATGCTTACCCCGCCGGCCCGGGGGCGGCCGTGGCCCTTCCTCTCGGCGCTTTCAGGGCTCGCCTCCTCCGCGCCGCCCGCTCTGGCCTTGGGCATGTTCTTCCCTAGGAGCGAGGAGGGAAGATCGGTGCCCGAGCCATGTCCGGGGCGGCCGCCCACGGTCATCGCCCGTCCGCCGCGGCCTGCGCCATGTTTAAAGGGCTGGATGCGACAGGACGAGCCGCGCCGGCCCAGCCCCTTCCCGGCGAGCTGCGCACACCGCGCGGGGGAGGAGTCCCGCCGGCCCCGGCGCCCCGCGCCTCTCCCGGGAGGAGCATCCGCCCCGCGGAGATGTCCCGCGCCACCCGGTTCCCACCCACCCTGCGCGACAGCCCGCCGCGCCCCCAGCCCTGCCGCCCCACCCGGCCCCGCTGCACCCCGCCACCCCCCCCGCGCACCTTTCGCCATGGCGGCGGTGGCGCGGCCCGGCGCACAGGAGCCCCCCGCGGCCGGGCTGCCCCGACAGCCCCCGAGGAGATCCCCCGCCGAAACCAACCGCTCCGCAGGGAGACGCCGCGCTCTTCTCCGCAACCCCATTGGTTTAACCGCGTGCCGATAACTGTTTCCGCGCCCTCGATTGGCGCGCAAAGCCGCAGCCCGCCTCTCTCCCTGTCACACGGAGATAGTCTCAGCTCCCGGGAACAGCGTTTAAATGAGAGGTCTCTAGGCACTGATTGGCCCGTGCGAAGGGCAACCGGCGCTCTGATTGGCGGCTCGGCAAGGAACGCCCTTCCGCGGCAGGGCCCCGCCACGTGGGTAGGACGCCCCGGTGGGAGCAGACTGCCCCGCCGGCCCGTCCGTGCCCCACGGAGCGGCGGCGGGCGCCGGGGAGGCGGCGAGAGACGCGTCCCCGTCCCGTCCTCTGCGGTCCGGTGGTGCATCGGCATCAGCTAGTGCGGTCCGGCCAATACCTCCTGCCTCCCGCACCTCCTCGCAGAGCACATGGATCTCCGTTTCCGCCTCCCCTGCCGCGGGTGCGCACCGCCCCCGCCGCCGCACAGCGGGGATCCGGGGGGACCCCGGATTCTAGCGGGCCTGTAACACTCTGCGACATTTTAAGCCTGTTTTAAGCAATACGTGGCTTAAATCTCACAGGTTGAAATTTAAGTCTGTGAATGCCATCCTCAGACCTTGCCTGGAGAACGGACAATACTCAAGTATCGCGCCTGAGCTTCGAACCCTTCCTCTGGGTTGTCACACGGGCAGTGAAAACATGGCAAAACCGCAGAGCTGCCACCGGGACAGCCACGATAGCCGGCAGCGACAGCGCCTTCCCCAGGGGCTCGTGAATGGCCTCATGTGTGTGCTTCAAAATACCGTTCTATGAAAATCAGGAAAGTACAGCTGCAAAGAGTAACGTGCCAGCGAGGCACGACGGCACACAGCTCACGGGACACTGAATGGTTCTTTGTTAGCGAATGTCATCATGGAAGTCACAGAATTACCACCCAGGACCGCTCTAGTGCTGCCACATTAAGTAGAACAATCACATTGAGCAACACCGTAGGATCAGTCTTTCTCCTTATCTGGGTCAGCCCTTCTAAGAGTCATCTAGCAGCAGCCACCTGTGTGCGCTCAGGATATGGGTCCATGGTGACAGAGCGGACCCAAAGCGCCATCGTCACAGGGAGTGGCTTCCCACCAAAGGCTTATCTGCAGCCACAGGCCACTGCTTGTCTCTGGGGCATTCCTACAACAGCATTATCAGCCAGTTCAGGACGGTGATACAACTGAAAACTATCCTTTCCTTAAGAAGAACAACAGAAAAAACCCACTGTCAACTTCAGCAAGAAATGCCCCGGAGGGACAGCCTCATCCCTGGGCACGGAGGGAGCTGACAAGACACAAACGCAATGTGACTACAGAGGAGACAGACAGCGGAAGGTGGCACGGTGTCTCAGTCCACTCTCCTAATTTTGTGACAGCTCTCTGCATAACCAGGCACTTGAAGAAAAGGCAAAAGAAACCCAGCTCTGCATCATCACCGTAGTTTCTTACGTCTGTGTCTCCACTAACACATGCATTTTACGGAAAGGCAACCAAAACGCACCAAGTGTTTTCCTGAAAAAAATGAGCTGGGCACCATGTGGATGAACTCCTCTATCAAGGCAGGTAGACCAGGCTCTCCTGGCAAACACTGGTCTGATTTTTCCACCCCAATTCACGCTGTTCCTTTCCCACAGCTAGGATGCGACTGGAAAAAATCCTTCATAAATTACCAACGATGATTTCCTTCTTGCAGTAATTGAGGAACGCTGTTCCTAATGTCTTGGGAAAGCTCTTCAAACACTTTTACTGTGGTTTTGCTCAGCTTTTGGGGGCTGGATACTTTTAATATTCATTTTATATATGCATATTAAACAAAGCAACCTAGTTGGCATGGAAGCTGTGCGGACCGCCACTAGAGGGCAAAGCAAGCTCAGGAATTATCTTCCCCAGAGCAACAAAGAAAACAATGTCATCCCTAACTGGCCCGAGCTCCCAGGGCGGTGGGATCACACTATGAATTAACATCCTGGCTTGTCCCCACCCCTTAGCTCTCTTCGGGGAGTTATGGCCAAAAAGGCCGTACGGAGGGCAAGTTAAAATGTGATCACACATAAGGCAACAGCCCAAAAGAGGAGGTGTCTGCCCGCAACTGCCAGTCACGGTGACTCAGGAGAGCTGACACATGGGAAAGTGCTGGCCTGTTCTCCAGAGAGCAGCGTGACTCCCGCTACCACCGGCTTTAAAACCCAGTGACCTAAATATTATCTCCTGTAGTGCAGTAGGGGCAGCTCCTGAGAGCGCTGCTTTAACGCAGAAATGGGAAATTGTTTTGTGGAGGAAGGGAAGAAAAATGAATAAGCAGGGTGATGGATTTGCTCAGAAAGGAAAGAAAATGTTCAGAGTAAATACCTTCAGTATAAATTAACACTTCACCCAGTTTTAAAAAATATTTTTTAGGACTGGTTACCTTTGAATTTAAAAGTTCAATTTCTTTAAAATATGCAAGACATCCTTATTAAATATTTCTACTTGGGAGCAAGTTCTTGCTGTAGTTCTAATTTACACAGCACCTGTCATATTTGCAATGAAATAACTATCACAATGTTTACACAAATGACTTATTCACAAGATGAAATCCTGGCAATCTGTGTTTCAGCCACTCTACCTCTCCATTAGAAAGTGAGTAAAAATTATGCCCTAAGGGTAACAGTTGAGGATTGCATTAGGCAACATTATTTTATAAAGTCATATAGTAAAATGCCAGTAGGTGCTACCTACATTTCATAGATTATAAAACATAATTACATCTAGATTTAAAA
Organism: Syrrhaptes paradoxus; assembly: GCA_013400615.1. Lineage (NCBI taxonomy): Eukaryota > Metazoa > Chordata > Aves > Pterocliformes > Pteroclidae > Syrrhaptes > Syrrhaptes paradoxus. Next base: position 66,974 of record VZTO01022553.1, read on the forward strand.
GGCCATCTCTGACCAAAAAGTGTATTCAGAGAGATCCTTAAGTTACATGCAGAATCCTGTGGAAACAGCATCCTGCAGGTAATTCCACACATGCTCATTTCATGCCAGTAGGAAACATCCTTGCCAGCAGTGGGATTACTCACCTCTCCCAGTTGAGGATGATAGTAAATTCCGCTTGCAGGCCTGATGGATTAGTATCTTTTCAACTCAAGACATCAAAAATGTCACTTTCTTGTCACAACTGCAGGGAGATGCTTAGATGCATTTAATGTTAGATACAGCGCACGGGAACTGTGCTTCATTGTGCCTTTATCTGAAGCGCGTAGAGGGCAATGATCAAGATACGAGCTGCCGTTTAAATTGTGCTTCTCATCTCTGTTATCTTTTTCTCCCTTTAGTGTCTGAAGGATAACTGATTAATCTGAATTACTTAAGTCAGTTTAATTAACATTGCTTTTTCTTTAAATAGCTTAGCCTAAATCTGTCTAATCCTTTATCCGTTATTTTAACCCTGCTCTCCTAACGATTAAGTTGGTAAACTTGTATAAAATTGAATGAGCAGTACTGAACATATTAAGCAGATCTCATGACTGCCCATGCTTTATGTCTGCTTCAATTTTATGGTAAAAGTTCTTAAAATTTTTGTATTATTAGGCAGCTGGGAAAACATTTTAATGGAAAATTATCTTCTAGCAAAAATCTATCAGTCTGAGGGCCTTAAGTGCTGAAACGATCTCTCCAAATGTAAAACTAGTGTAAGTAGCCATCAGGTTTTCAAGCTTAGTTAGCTCTTTGCAGCAGAAAATTTCACATTAGCCACTTGTGAAGTATTTGCAAGGAAAAAATCATGTGCCAGCATATCCCCAGGGGTGTGGCATTCCCGGGATGGCCAGCAGGGATGGCCCTCTGCACGACACCGCGCTGTCACCCCTCATTCTCCTAGGGAAGTCCTGAAGCTCCTGTGAGGGAAACACTGGAGATGGGACTATGACAGCGCGGGGCTGGGGAAGGGGCAGTACATATCCCCGAACGGGGTGGCACCGACCCCGCCGGACTGCTCATAGCCCCACGCAGCTGCCTTTCGCAGGGACGCGCCCAGGCCCGGTTCCACAGCAACACCAGCGCCAACCGCTGCGGGAGGGAACCGAGGGGCCGCCTGAAGGGAGACGCGTCCACCAGCGGGAGGACGAGGGCAGGGAGGCTGAGGCAGCACCACTTCTCCTCAGGGCGGCCGCGCCCAGCCCGCCTCAGCCGCGCGCGAGGCCGCGCAGCTCCCAACTGCCGCCACCGCCGCGCGCTGCCTCAGACGGGTGCGCAGTGCGCATGCGCGAGTGCACCGCCTCCCCCGCGCGGCCACAAGCCGCGCCTGCGCACTGCCCGCGCTTTGCGTCACCGCCTTAGGCCGCCTCTTTTTTCCCCCATGATGCCTCGAGAAGAGCTGGATCTCGCGAGAGCGCCGCCTATCACGTCCTCGCGGCAGCCGCCATCTTGAGGAGCCGGCGTCACGTGACCGCTTGCAGCCGTTCGCCTCCGCCTTCCCCTCCCCCACCCACCGGGAACCGGGCCCAGACCGCCCGCCTCGACCCTAGCCGCCGCCGCAGGGCCGGGCCCGCCCGCCGGGACGCCGCAGCTTGAGGACGGTGGACGCGCGGGGAAGCTGGGGGGAGCTCGCTGCCTTTCCCTGTCGCTGAGGCGGGGAGAGACGAGCAGCGGCATGTCACGTGACGGGGCCGCGCGGGGGGGGGGGGG
>VZTO01022553.1:68783-79699 GCA_013400615.1 Syrrhaptes paradoxus
GAGGGTGCGCCGCGTCGGGCGGGGGGGAGGTGCGGCGGCGGTCACGTGGTGCGGCGCGGCGGGCGGCCCCAGGCCCCCTCCCCTCCCCCTCCCCTGTGAGAGGGGAGGGAGGGCAAAGATGGCGGCGGTGAGTTAGAAAGCGGCGGGCGGCGGGGCCAGCGGCGGAGACTTCCAGGACCGGCCGCGGGAGGATCGAACGCGAGAGAGAGTAAGTCCCACTCCGCCCTTTCGCCTGGCGCCGAGCCTGTGCGGCCGCCTCGGGGCTCTCCCTGCTCCGTGGAGCCGCCGCGGCGCCTCCGGAGGTGCCCTCCCCTCAGAGCCCCGCCGCCGCGCACCGGGCGGTGGGGCCCGTGGTGGCGGTTGTGGCGGTTTGTCCGCGAGGGAGGTGGCGGTGGTGGCAGCGAGTTCCGCGTCTCCTTCGGCCCCTCAGCCTGGGCCGGGCCGCGCGGCCGCCCTCCGCGGGGGTCCCCGGCGGGCCAGGCGCGGTGCGGCGTGCGGGGGAGGGCGCCGTTGGCTCGGTGAAGCCGTTGCTTGGCTGGGAGTCGGGCAAACTTTGTGTCGGAAGCCGTGCGGGGGCGGAGGGACCGCTTGGGCGGGCGGTGAAGCCCCCCTGGTTCCGGGAGAACGTGCGGCGGGGCTGTTTCGGTAGTGGAGCTGGCGGCGCGGGGGTGGGGGGCGGCGGTGGGGCTGGTCTCCCTCCCCTCTACCTCCGCCCTGCTCGGGTAAAATGGCATCGGGACGGCGGCGTCTCTCTGCCGGGGCCGCGCCGCTCGCCTTTGTGCGCTTTTTCCGCGGTTGTGTTAATTGTTAAGGTTTGAAATGGAGCCGCTCTGGTGAAACGAGGAAAAGGGGGGGGGGGGGTGATTTATGGTGCTGGAGTGGCTCTAAAAGCTGCCGTGAGGCACAGCCGGGTCGCCCTTCCCCGGGACCCTAATGCTCTTAGGGGGATCTTTAAAGAGATGAAGGTCTGAAAACAAAAAGTCGTGTGTGGGACACGATTACGCAGCCGATTCGAGCCCAACCCGGAAGTTTATGTCGGGAACACGTGTTGGTGGGGACGGTGGCGAGGCCGGGAACCGGGGACCCTCCCGGGGGGGCGGCCAGCCCGGTCGGGCCCTCCGGAGGCCCCGCAGTGCCCGGGGAACGAGCGGCGGGGCTGGACGCCGCAGCCACAGACCCAGCCTCAAAGTCCAGGGACTCTTAACGAGCGCACCTCAGACAGAGGTTGCTAGGGTGAGTAATTGTTTAACATAAAAATGCCCTCACAGGCTGAAGGGGAAGAAGCCTTGCGGGTTTTTCTTCTTTTTTTTCTTTTTTTTTTCCTTTCGGTCGTTTCGTTATTATTTTTAGCTGACTGGGTTCCTTCGAGGGTATAAATTAGAGCTCTTGTACTTTCTTCGAGGTATTTGTAGGCTGGTTTTAGATGTTTGATATGTGCTAAAGATTAGGCCGATCGTTTAAATGCCTCAAAAAAGGCTAAAGTGATGCATTAGATAACTTTAGATTTTGTCGTTTGTTTACACTAATAATTTATTTTTTTTGCACTTGCTCTAAAGTTAAGAATTAACTTAGTAATAGATTGTTTGGCTTTAGAGTACATAGCTTGTGTCTAGAATAAGATTATTTAAACACATACATGAATGCTCTGCAAGCATTTTTTTCCCCACTGAAACTGAAAATCTCAAGTTGAGGATGTAAAGGAGAGAATTTGTGTAACAGTATGACATTTGGGTTGCTTTTTCATATCTTCCTTACTGGCATGATGTGTTGTATTTGAATGTAATCTTAGTCTTTAAAAATAAAATGTAGGCACACTGTCTAGTTGTCCAGACAAGTTCTTTGGTGTCAGAACTGACTGATAGCTACTCTAAAACCTATTTAAGTAGGTAGCAGATATGATTAATGCATTTCTTGTGCCTTGAGATACACCTAGAACCGACTCCCAGGCCAAAGTTAAGGAAGGGTTCTAGTGCTCTGATATTGTTCTTATCTCTTGTGGGTTTTTGCTTAAAAACTTTTGCTGCTGACTAAGTTATCATCTCCAACCATTTAGTCCGAAAGCTGATTTCATGCCAAATCATTGCACTGTTCAGTCTCTTTATCAACTTCTGAATTTCACATTTTTAGACTGTGTATTCTGACTACTGTAAAATTTATAAAATGGTCGTAAGGCAGCTTTGAGGCAGAGTTGAATCCCACAGTATCCTGAATGGTACCTCGTGTCCTTAAAAGTTTTGACTTCTGAGAGGTAGCTGGTATTTGAACAACTGGTATGTTTTTTCCAGGATTGAAGTTGTTTTCACAAAAGTCAAAAGTTGACTTTATATGTTTCAATGCAATCTTAACTACTAGTCCTGACGTTAGAGCTTGTAAGGATGAGCGAGTTCAGTAATTAGTGTTTTACTCTTTGGTTGGATGGTGACTTGGAAAGGATCGGAAGGGATTGCATTGGTTGTTTTTTTTCTTTTTTGTTGTTACCCAGGCTGCCTTCTGGAGCCAAAGGCTGTGAGATGAGCAGAATCCATGTAGATAGCCAGAGAATCCTGTTGTGTGGGGTTAGCAGCCCTTGCCCCTCTGTTGTGAGAGGCTGCAACTGGAAGTGTGACATTTTTAGGTCAATAATGGCTCACAGTTTAGACAGCCAGAGAATTTGGGGGACGTATCTGTCTTTTCCGTACAACTTCAGAAATTGTATGATATTTTAAATGCCTTTCAGTGTACTTCAAGTGCCGTGTATTCCTCAGAAATCCAATGGGAAAAACCCTTCCAATAAAAGGAGAACAAGAGCTGCTTAACTACCTTAGTGTCCCAGGCTGAGCACTAAAACCTCAGCTTGTGGCTTGGGTACACCACAGCGGCCAGTTGTCTGAAGGGTTTGGAAATACCTGTGCCTAGCTGGTGGTGATGTTTGGTGTGGGCTACATTGTAATTCCCTAGCTCATTATGATTTTTAAATGAGTACTTTAGGTATACAGTGTTATGAAGTGTAACTCACAGACCCAGAAATCAGAAGCCTTTTCAATGTTTAGGATTTCTGTCTTAGGGGAAACGGACAGCAGGTTGCTTGACATGTGTTTTAGAATCTCTCTTTTTGTTTTGCTTTTTTGTACCAAAGCTAAAATGGAGGGAGGGAGAGAGCCAGGTTGGCATGGATACATGACATGATATTAAAGGTGGCATTCTGGTTTTGTGTCTTTAAATTGGAAATTATTTACATAATGTGTAGTGGTAGCAAAACTGTGTTTTTTATCAAAGTTTGAGGCTGTATTCTTCGGCAGAAGAGCACCTTACAAAAATGCTTGGTGTGTTTTGATAGCCCTTCTTGAAATGGCAGTAGTTTATATTTTTTCTTAACACAAAGAAAAGAACTGAGATACTATTGTTGAAATTTTATAAATATATTTTTTTTTCGTTTTATCTAACAGGTTGATTCTTGCTCAGTGACATTGGACAGCCTGACTAAACATAGACAACCTTATCTGCAAGATTCTGCATGCTCAGAGCATTTCGACTGGTGAAATGCTCAGGGAACAGCTTGCAATATTCACAACTTTTTAAATAAGTATTTTCTTTTGGAGATTTTTAAGATGTGACAAACAGGTCCTTATATAGTATTGCCAAAGCTGAGCTGTAGAGCTTGATAAAAGTCACTTTCACTTATGTTAACTAAGGAGCCTCCTACCTTGTAAAATTATGAAGCTGTTTCAGCTTGATAATGCTTTGGGCTTGACTAGCGTGATGCCACAAAAAATAAACTAAGCTATCACAATGCAGTTCTATATTTTTTTCTCATTTAATTTCCTTACTAAATTAAAACTATATGAGGGGGAAGGAGAAATTAGAGGGTTGGGGGAGGGCAGCATTGGTGCTTGGAAGTTTCACAAAGCCTAAAATTGGTGCTAAGTATTCAATGATTTTTAATGTAAAAATTCTAGAAGTTCAGAATTCGTTTTGTTCCATTTCAAACAATGCAGCTTTGTTTCTAGTGTACAGAAACAAAATAAGTGAAACTAGTCAAACTTTCATTGTCCAAATGGTCTGACAGACAAACAATTGCTGTTGTTTTACTTAGCTTTTTGCTGGATTGTTAGCAACCACTAATTTTTAAGACTGTTAAAATTGGGGTTAGCATGAGAGAGATGCAGCTGGGGGATTTAGTCTGTGAAAACAGCTCTGCTGAGAAAGGGGTGTTTCTAAATTGAAAGTACTTCTGCTGGAATTGTAAATTACTATACTAGTTTCTGTCACTAGTCATCTAGTCAAAACTTTGAAGTAAGCAATTAAAGTATTGCTGCTATGAATGTTTTTTTCTGAACTTGATGAGACTGTCTTAATCCAAGCCATTGTGTTTTTAAAGGTTAAAAATGTAGAGTTCTGTGTCAGCATGGATATGTTAAACTTGACTTGAAAGAGACTTGATAGGTTGTGGCACCATTTTAGGATGGTTGGGGAAGATGTGGTTTTGTGTGGTGTTGGGGTGAGTGTTTTCTAGCCTTGGTTTTGCTTTGAGTCTCAACTTCATAGAGAGGCCTTTCCTTTGTATATTGCAAGAGTACACTAGAAGTTATCTTGGGTAATATTTTTGTCCTAGATCTCTTTTAAGTCAACAGCCCCAAGCTTCTTTCTGTGCCTCTATTCAGTATAGCCACTTATTTCTCACTTGAGTTTTAGTCATGCTTTCTTCTAGAGGTGATGGGATCAAAACTTCAGGCTAAATAATGATATAACTGACATTTTTTCCTTTCTGCTTGTAGACATTTTTGTTTGTTTGACCATGTGGAACAAAGGTGTTACACCTATGTGGAAGAGCGTTCATGCTTCTTTCCCAAAGTGATACTGTAAAGTTACAACTGTGAAGGGTTTTGGAGCTGCTGGCTTGGCAGGCTAACCCTGTGTTCATTCCCCCTGTGGAGACATTCACTTTCATGGATGCTCTGAAGTTCCTAACACTGAAAGTATTGATAAGCTAAAACTTCATCTGCAAACTTAATCTTTCTTCTCTCACCTTTTTTTAATTAGTAAACAATGCTGTAAGCTTCTAAACTTGGACATGATGTTAGTGTTTTAGTCTGATGAGAATTAAGGCTTTCTCCTACCCAGTTAATGTATATGTGTAGTCCCCTTTTGGTACAGGAGGCTTAATCCTTCTGAAAGGTGAAGCTAACAGCCTGTTCTTATTCATTTTTCTTGACCCATTCAGGGTTCTAAGAACAGACTAGTGGGAGGTGACATCCTTTGAAGGAGCTGCCATGTTAATTAAATCTGCTAGATGTCTTAATTTTTCTTAACTTCTGTACCCGATAGCTGCAAATTAGGCCACTCTGCTAGTTTATCTGATCACCTCAAATGCCCTTTAAAAAAAAAAAAGTAGAGTCTAGTTCTGACACAGCAAGTGGTGTTTAATGGGATTGTGTGTGGCCAGTGGCAGTCCCACCAGTTATTGTTTATTGCTTTGGTATTCTTTTGGGTAGTACAATCTTTGCTTAAAAGTCTATCTTCCCCTTGTCCCAGTACCTTACATCCACTACTGCAATTGTGGTGCCACCATCTCGGTATTAGTCCACTAAAAAAAAATTTCTCCCTACTATTGGACAGACTAAAACTAGGAAGAATAAGAATTAGTGCCCAAGGCATTATTTATTACAAGAATTACCTGTTGAGCCAAATGTGCCAAGTAACGTGTGTGACCAACCAGCTGGATGTGGCTTAGCTGTAGGTGCAGAGAAGGATAAACAAGTGAATGCTGTTTTGGAGTCTGTGAATGAGTGTATCTAAAATGCCAATAAATATTTTTGTCCTCTTATCTGCATTAGAGTAGGTGTTCTGTTTTGTTAATTTCTTGATATTTTGTTACCTGTGGACATTACAGGGGGTGTGGAGAATAAGGGAAATTAATTTCCACTTGAGGTGTACTTTAGAATATATAAGCAACAGCTTGAGTTATCTGGACTCATTCAATTTTTGTCCTCATACTTGGGCAAATGGGCTTCCTTCTTTAGAAGGCAAAACACGTTATCATCCCTCTTAATCTTAAAACATAGAGTATTTTGCTTTTTTAATAAGTTTTTACACTGTCTGGAATAGCTTTTTGAAATTAATTTTGCTTGTCCTACAGATAAGGGAGTCTGTGACCTGATGTTGGTGCCCTATTTAATATGTAGTTAATATACTCTAATAGTGGAAGGTTTGTTCTTTCCACATGCCAAACAAAACTTGTCCGATGAATGAATTGCTACGTAATGTGATGGCAAGCAAGAAATAAAAGCTTTCCTTATAAGCTTTTTATCGCTAACTTGTTGTTACAAGATAAACTAAATTAGTTTTAATTGTGCTTCCCTTGTGCAGTGTGCTTCACTGACAAAGACGTATCGTTAGCATAATACAGTTTCACCATTTCTGCCTCTTGGTATTTCTTGTAATGCTTAAAAATGTAGTGCAGTGAAGACTAGAAAAGGCATCTTTTTTTTCTTTTTAAGTTTGTGGGAATGGTAGCGTTTTGTGTAGTAAACTGTTTCGTTCTTCCTGCTCCCAAATGTGGGTATATTGAAAAGATTTTTAAAAACAAAATAGAGGGGAAAAAATCTCCAAATGAATAAAAGAGCCAGAGCGAAACTAAAAGTGAAACTCTGTGTATACAAGAGACTGCATCGCATATGCCGTTACATCTGGGAAAGCAAACTTTAAATGTGAGTGTGTGTGAACAAAATAAGCCAAAAATTAAATGTAACTTGTATTTCTGGTTCTAATTTTTTTAGAGATGGTGGAGCCAGGACAAGATTTGTTGCTTGCTGCTTTGAGTGAGAGTGGAATCAGTCCAAATGATCTATTTGATATTGACTCTCCGGACGTGGTTCTTGCAAATCCAGCACCAACTCCAGCTGTTCAGCAGGTTAAAACAAGAACATAGTCATTTGCTAGAGGACATTAGAGCTTACTTGATGTATTGTGGAGAAGGGGGTGGTGTCTGTAGCAAACAGTTAAAGACTGTAGAGTTTTCATAAATTTATTGCTTTGTAGTACTGAGATCAGAAAATTACTTTTAATTAAGTTTAAACTTTTAGACATTAAACCAATCTGAAATACACTGTATATCTGCACGAACGTAACCATTTCAGACATAGGCTAGGAACAGTAGTATGTTGAACAGTGATGTCACAAAACTAATTTCTTTTTTCACCACAGTTAACTAACAAGGTGTTGCATGTTTAACTTCTTTGAATGTGAAATCAACCACTTAATCTTTTCAGGGAAACCTTTGTTAATGAGCACAGTTAAGACTTCCTCATTCAGTTCCATTTTGTGGGTGGGTATTTAGACTTAAGGTTTTTTCCCTGCTAATGCGTTTCTTGATCTTTACTTTCTTTTCTCTGCAGTCAGTGCCACTTAGTGCATTAGAACTAGGCTTGGAGACTGAGGCCACAGCTGCTGTGAAACAAGAACCAGAGACTGTATCAACTCCAGCCTTATTAAATGTTCGGGTAAGAACTGGTGCTTCAGGATTTCGCATGTGTACATGTGGTGGCTTAGCCTTGCCTGGGCACCAGGTTCCCACTAAGCCGCCCTATCAGTCCCCCTCCTCAACTGGACAGGGCAGAAAAAAATGCTATGGGGGGCTTGTGGGTGAAGATAAGGACAGGGAAATCAGCAGTTACTGTTGTATGCTCATTCTCTCTCCCAGTTGCTGATTGCACCAGTGGTTTTTACCCCTTCTTAAATATGTTATCACAGAGATGTTACCAACATTCCTGATTGGCTCAACCCTGGCCGTCAGTGTGTCCATCTTGTGGTGGGCTGGGACTGGCTCTATGGGACCTGAGGGAGGCTTCTGGCATCTCACAGAAGCCACCCCTGCTACCAAAACCTTATCGTCTAAACCCAATACAGTATAGTAGTAAAGTGGCGCAAAGGAGGTGGGACTGTAAAATGCCAGTTGGCCATTGTCTCAGTTCTACTTGTCTTGAGACTGTTACAGCTTAACGTACCCAGGGGCTGATATGATCTCTGTGACAAAGAGCACAAAGGAGGACAAAGCAGCATGCAGAAGAACATTTTGAGGTGTACCATGTGCCTTTTAATTCCCTTGCATGCAAATTCTGGAGATATGGAGGTTGTGTAAACTTCACTCCTATACCTGAACGATGTACCTTTATTTCCTTTCCCTTACCTTAAATAAAACTTTAAAAAATACCATTCAAAAATCCATATGGCAACATATTGATAGACACTTTTTGCTCAGACTGTTGTGCCCCAAGATAATTACTTAGCATCTTCAGCATGTTATGTGAAGACATTTCTTATTATAAGTGTCCTTTAGAAACTGATGACTCCTGTGCTTTAGATGAAAGGCTGATAGTCTGCTTTTTTTCCACTGTCTTCTGAAAATTTCCCTGGTTCTTTGTTGCTAGCAACCACCATCCACCACAACCTTTGTGCTGAATCAAATAAATCAGCTTCCAACTTTGGGGACTACCATAGTAATGACAAAAACAACACCCGTTACAACTACGAGGCAGACGATCACTGTAGCAAAAATCATTCAGACCAGCACAACGACTCGACCCTCGGTTGCAGCACCAGCAGTACGCAATGCCTTGACCACTGCACCTTCGAAGGACCAGATTCAGCTGAAAGATCTGCTGAAGAATAATAGTCTTAATGAACTCATGAAGTTGAAGCCACCTCCTAATATTGCCCAGCCAGTAGCAACAGCAGCAAGTGAGTTTTCTTCTTTCTTCATAGTTACTGTATTGTAGACAAGCAGTGAAATAATATAATGTGAAGATCTTTGCATATCTTGTATTTTCATTGATTAGCAGACAGTCACAGTAAAATGAAATGGTCCAGAAAACCTGGTAAATTCTATTCTCTAAATTTAATAGTGTTAGAATTCAGGGTGAAGTAATGCAAAATAACAGGCTAAAAAAAAATAAGCTCTTGATTTACTGCAAGGAGGGAGGAAAATGACATTTTAGATTGCAGCTGGCAAATTGGTAAAATTAATTCACAAATTTAACTGAAGTTGATTTAGCTATCTTACCCATCTACATCAGTTTCTGTTCTACTGTGTACTTGCTGTGGAACTATGACAAATGAGTACTTTTTTTTTGACGTCTCCCAAACTAGATTTGTAGTACACGCTAGGACTTCTATGATGGGGTGTTTCTGTAAAGCATGTCCTGAGAAAGAAAATGTCTGTCCCTGTATGTTTCATGGGAGGCGTGAGATCTATTGTTTAAAAATTTGTCCTAAAAACTTGCTCTTTGTTTACTTGCTGCTACTTAAATGTGGTGTTAACTTAAATTTCACGAGTATTTTGTTAGCACACTCAAAATCCTCATTTTGTGATTCCTTCCATGTTATTTTTAATATCCACACAGCTGATATGGTCAGCTTAATGTAAGGGTAAAGCTGCGTGTGTGTGTATTTTTATGATTTGATTCTTTCAAGTTACTGTGGTTTTAGCGTGAGGTTAAGATTAGTCTACTTGAGTTTGAAAATATCTCTGCTGCGTTTTCTCAAAGGTATGCCGGCTTTTTCTGGATTACTATATTTTCATTGTCTCTGAAATAACATTTACTGATATTTTTTTTTTCTAGGCAGGGTTGGAAGTAACCTATTTTTTATATGCAGATAAAAGTGCACAAGAACTGAAGCTGTCTGTTAGAATAGGCCTCCTTGTTTCATTGCTTTTTGTTATGGAGTGGTTGAGAAAAATTGAAGTTGAGATACCAATTGAAGTTAAGGTGAAGAGTAAAGGAGTGAGGAAGAGGAGGGGGGAAGGTTTTATAAGACTGACTTATCCTCTTTGTGCTAGGTGAAGCACATAAGTAATAGATACCATCAATGCACAATAGCTGTTGTAGTGGCACAGCTGCAGCAAATGGTTGAATCCGTAGTTTTTGTATTAAGTGAAAAAGAGACGTGCAACTTCCAGAACTGCATTTCTAATCTTTTTTGTGTGCTTGCATTTCTGGATCTTTCTTCATGCTTAAAAAAAAAATTGACAAATACTTGTAGTAAATTCAAGGACACAAACTCTTGGGAGGAAGCGTGGTCTTTTTATATAATTCAGGCAGCAGGAGTGTAAATTGGAAAATATTACAAAGTTAAATTTGCAGTCTCTTTGAGGAAGACTTTATTTGTGCAATTGTCTTAATTGTTTTTTAGGGGCAATTATGTGAAATCTATTATGTGTATTGACTGCTGACATGATGGAAGCTTGACAGCTGCTTTGAATATTTGATGTCTCTCCTTGTGTATTTTTTTTGAGTTCTGTGTTGAGCCCTATTGCTAGTTACTTTCAAATGTGGTTGAGGACAGGAAAGTTAACAAATAATCCTCTTGAAGGATTGTGTTGTAAACTTTAAACAGTTGAGTCCAAAGTGTTGACTTTTTGTTTTACGGAAATAATTGTAGTTTCTCCTCAGGTGGTAAATGCCACCAGACCAGGTAAGTTCATTTATGTTGAAATACTGGGCTTTCTGGTTTGTTGTTAAACTTCAAAGGCTCACAAGATGGAGTATTTCTAAGCGCTATGTATAGATTTGGTAAAGGTCCAAAATATTTTGTTTTAAATGTTGAAACTAATACACGACTGTGTCAGATGGTACTGCATGGGAAGTTTCTTCAGTCAAAGACGGAACAGGATTTAACTTCTTAATTTGAATGAAAATACTGGTTATGCTCTTGAAGCATCAGTGTGCTACTGGACATTTTAAACTTCTCTTCCAGCTCATTAATAGAGAAGGATGTTAATTTGAGTTGATGTTTGGAGGGAATTCCTGTAAAACACAAATTTTCTTTTGCAGCTGATCTAAGCAATGGTGCAGTGAAGAAGGAGGCTTCCACAAAAGAGGTAGCAAGAATATGGATAAATGATATTAAAATGAGAAGCTTTTCACCTACTATGGTAAGCA
>VZTO01022554.1:1565-19903 GCA_013400615.1 Syrrhaptes paradoxus
GAATCAAAACTGGCCAGAGATGTCAAGAACTACAAGAAAGGGTTCTTCAGGTATGCAAACAACAAGCAGAAACAGAAGGAAAATACTGGTCTACTGTTAAACAGGAGAGATGAATTAGTGAGGAACAATGCTGAAAAGGCAGAGGTTCTCAACACTTTCTTCATCTCTGTCTTTACACTGTTGGTCCCCAGAAATCATTCCTTCCAAAGTTTTTTGACAGTGGACAAGTTGTCCTTAAATAGTAGAAAGCTATAAGCATATATAGACTCAAATGCTAAGTATTAATAAGCAGTTCCATTTCCAAGGTCAATATTCTTTTTATCTCATCCTGAGTCACAAAAATCAACCAAAAATACCTCAATTTTCATCCCACTTTCATTTGTGTAGCAGTGACAAGCTGTTCCATTATCTGTTGCTCACAGTGCTTCCAAATTCTATCACAGACACAGTAAAAGAAAGACTGACAGATATATTCTGCCTACTGAATATACACCACGGGGGGGAAACTAGAAATTTCTTTACAGGTATTGAAATTAGAATGAAATTTAGGTGTGTTTATGAATCCTGATACTTTCCTGAAAAAAAGTTACTGTTAGTCCTAGTTCATATTATGCTATCTGGCCAAACAAAATTAACTTTGTCAGAATCTTCTGTGTTGGAAACAGAAATACTAAATTTCTGCAGTGAAAAGGAACATCTTTACTACATCCCTTTCTTGGACTTGGTGTGGGAGAAAAATACATGATAAAGCAGTATCACAGTATACAATTCTATAAAAAATACACTAAATAGAAAAAAAATGCATCTTCTCCTATCTTTTTTCCCTCCTTTTAGGAGAAAGGTAGGAGTTTCTAGGACATACTCAGAACAATGCCATACATCTCAAACTACTGAGAAAAAGAAACCTGTCTTTTATATGTGCAAGGAAGACGCACAGTTTGGGTCACAATATTCTCAAACAGAGAACATCAAGGTGCAGTTTCCAAGAAAAAGACTGACAGACATTTCATAAAACATCATATATTTAACTTAAACTTTCACAAAAACCCACAAAATTATTCAATGCTAACATCTGACTACAGGCTTAAAAAAAGGCAATTTGCAAGAGCAAATCAGTAAGAAAAAAGAATCACTCAAAATTTTTAAAAATTCAATTACTTGAAGAATGGTGCCAGAATTCCCTAAATACAGCCAAAGGCATGATCTTTTCAGCATAATGCTACAGCAGTTGGAAACACAGAATAAGAATTATCCACTTGCTAACTTAATCTAATAAGTATTCATTTAAATCATTCTCTTAATGCAATGAGACGCGAGGTACATTTCAGTATGCAGCTGTCTACAGAAAAAAAGATGAGAATATGTATCCATGCAGACCTTTCATTGACACACCACCAACAGAATTCATTCTTCACCCCGTCAGGAATGTTGACCTTCACTGTCAGGATCTTCAGATTTTCCCCTCGGTTAATGGCCAGAATCTGAGTGCAAACATAAATGGCAGAGACAGATGACACACAAAATATCCAAAAGATAAACTTATCAACATTTGTGTATGCGCTTGCTTGACATTCTGTAGCAAATCATAATGGTGGTACAGTAAATCAGTTCACAAAGTACTAGCATGTACAGATAACATCCACAATTTAAACACATCATGCCATGGCATAACAAATATCATATTTTTCCTGAAGTATGCAATCTCAAGATCCAGTTATCTTAAACACACTTATAATACAAGTCACCATTAATTAGGTGGGGGAATGATCTTGTTTAGTAACCCAAATTAAAACTCAAGAAATTAACTGAAAATTGATTTCAATCAGAACTGAAGATTAGAGAGGGAAAAAGTTAGTCCTAAACTACAGGCTTCATTTTGCTTCCCAAGATCAATCCGAATTTAAAATTAATTATGAATTGGAACTTGTAACACAAAAGTAATAAGCATAGCTTGAAAAAGGATGAATTTTTAAGTTACTCATTCAGAGTTCATAAATAGCAGAAAATATTGTAGATACATCCTTTACATTAATATTAACATTCCAGCCTTAAAATGTATGCACATATTTCTGGCAGAGTCTTGTGTACACAACTGCATATTCAAGATCTAAAGTTAAATGTGGTTGCACACATGCTATCTGCACACAGAGTGCTATTTTAAATGGAAGTCTATGGCTCTACATTTAAAACAAGGATCACAATACCAGTGGTGGATCTTGGAGGACACTGGTGGATATCTACTAGTCTAACTTCTCTACAAAGATGATGAGTGTTTACCTGAAACAATCCTTATAGTATTTAAGAAAACTCACTGGTCAGGAGATTTTAGAAACAACAACAATTAGAAGCAGCGAGAAATAAAACCCACGTTTTTAGATTTCATTTGCCATTCCAAAATACTTTAAAGTGCAAAAATAAAAAACAAACCTGCTAGAAGTTGACATTCCTGTATGACTACACATGTTGCTGTATGTAGCAGGCCCTGAGCACTGTCACAACAGAGCATTCTGTGCCAATCATGAACTTTAATTCAATCACTAGCTAACTCAGACATGTCACATATGTTAAATACAATGGTTTAAAATGACTCCAGGACATAGTACCCATTTATATTCCTCAGCCTAACTGCTCCCATGACATACCAGGCCTGACATATCATTGAACAACAAAGCTAATAATAAAGATTGCATGTGAAATATTATAGCATCTAGTACCTTGACTGCCAAAGCAATGTTTTCACGTAGAGAGTAGAAAGACACATTTTAACAAATCAAATGCTTTCATGTTTATTCCAATTTCATTTTTTTTTTAAAATAAAGTTAAATGTCAAGCTAAAATGAAATCAAAGTGATGCTCACGACAGACAATGCATCTGATAGAATTACAATGTCATCATTCTACACGCTGTTAGCGGGGTCAATATTTGCATCACATTTTGTTTCCTGGCACTCCATCTGCAGAATGTGTCAGTCACATGAACTTAAACCAGCTGTATTGCAGTCACTATTTTTTTTGGTTTTACATTTTTATTCTTAAATTCTTATCCTGTTCTAAGTGACATATGTTCAGAGAATTATAATTCAAAAAATGCTCAATTAAGAAACTAATTACTGAATTTCTCCACCTAAGAAAATAAAGGTGGATTTGTTTTGTGAGTTTGGTTAGTTGGTTTTGTTTGTTCTGGGTTTTTTTTAAGTAACAGCAGCTATTCTAGACACACAGTAAACTTTTAGTTCTGGAAAAAGGCTGTTTTTATGCAAGACTGGAACAGACCCAGGGAAGGGTTAATAAAAACAACATACATTTTTAAGAGAAAGCAAGAAGAATAATTTGATCTAGAGACAAGGTTCATCAAACTTTATTCTGTTTATCAGAAAAATACAATATCTGTCACATTGCACAGCTCTCCTCTATATTCCAGATTTACTTAAGGCTCACAGAATAAGTTCTCTGTATTTTGCCAAGGACTTTAATTTCCAATTCCTTTTTAAGTATAAGATTGAAAACAGAAGACTTGCCTCAAACATTACACTTTATTCATGAATTCTGTTCCTCCCACCAATTCAGTCATCTCCAAATAGAGGAAAACAACCCCCAGGCACACACAAACACTGAACTGCTTACAATTAGTCAAAAATTCACATAAGTTCTTGAAATATATTTTTTTTTCCATCAATATGAGTGTTAAAATAGCTACCCAACTACATCTTCAATCAGGTTCTCCTTGCTGCCCAAAGGAAGGAACTGTGGCTGAACCTCTCAATAGCAAAATGTTCCAGCTGGAAACACACATAGGTATCCAATCACATCAAAATCTGGAGTCAAGCTTTTTGAAAAAAAAATAGGTTTTTTTCCTCATTTCAGGTTCAGTATTTTAACTTTTTCAGTCAAACAACCTGACTCCATGCCAGTCCTGATTATTTCGTGGCATGTCTCAACGCACAAAGCAGCAACAGCATGGAAAGTAACCCAGATCTATAGCGTGTGCAATGACAGCTGCAGAAGTGCAGAACCATGTTGCAGCCTACTGCACACTAGTTTACCTCATTGTAATACACTTTGCAAGGCACACTCATGTCTACAAATGCTTTGGTCGTAAAGACAGTTTATTCTCTTACAGGCAACGTGCTAGTCTACTGCCTATCCCCTTTACTTATGTGTAAACTAGAGCAGAGTTAGAGTGGACACAGACCCTTAACATTACTAGCACTTCCATACTCAGTCTGTGAGCATTTTCATGGCAGTATTTTATGGAATCCTTTATTTGCAACTCTGTGAAGAGGTGATTTAAAGCTGACTTCTACTTGTCCCTTGATCTAAATGCTTTGAGAACACTTGAGTATGTGGAGTCACCAAAGGAGAAAAGAAGGTCTTCAAAACAGTGAATTTTACAAGTGTTCATCAAACACAGCTATTTAACCTGGAGTCCTGGAGGATTAGTAAATTTTATAAATCCCACTGAGTTTCAGGCTTCCCTATATCTTTTTTAGGTATAAGATTCTTTTAAAAATCCGGAACAAAAACAGAGAATCGCTTCACTCAAAGACATTTACACCTTTCTCAAAGCACATTCAGGAACACATTTTTAACCAGCTTTTTAAATGCAGAAAACAAGTATTTCTTCAAAGTGCTAGGTGAAGGAGAAACTAGAGATTTTTAGGTATTAAAAAGGATAGTTATAACCCAAATAGTAAGATAAAAAAAAAATGGTTATTTTTATCAGCAGGGTAGTAAGGTCAAGAACTTCAAAAGAAATTGAAGGTTCTGGGAAAGACTTTCAGAAGTACAATACTAGGGTTTAAGCTTAAGGAAGAAATGGCAGATACAGAAAACACTTTCTTTCCTTCTTTATCAAAATATTTATTATTCATCATCAAAACACAACAGGTAGACAAAGAATCAAGAATCAACAGAAAAGAGAAGTCACAATATTTTTACAAAACAGGGAACTCAGATGTCAAATGGCACATGTCAGATGATAATGAAATGCATTTTTTCCTTGACTAGTACAAGAGAGCCCTGACATACCTTGGGCCCCGAAATCTGTGAAGCACAAACAACTTGGATTTTTAAGGTTCCTAACAGAGAAATATTAAAGGTGTTAGAGAATAGGCAATACCAGTAATATACAGATGGAGGACAACATGTAAGAGTGCAAGAACACCCCGTGATTACAGGATTACCAGCTGCAAGAACAGTGGTTATTCTTTTCCCACTCTGGCTCTCCAGGGAAGTAAAGAGGCATTACAGTTAGTGATGGATACAAGGGGAAATCAACTAAGAGGGACAGAGTTAATCTTAACATTGAACAAAGGACACATTCTGGATAAGAAACAGTGCAGCCACATGGTCAGAGTGCTGCCCAGGCTTGGGAAATCTGTTTTCTAGTCCTGGCTCTATCTGAACAGCAGTTTTCCTTATGTAAAACAGGGGAAAAAAAGGATGCCTCTGACAAGTAAATCACACCATCATGGCATTGCATTACACACATTGCATATCTTAGTATTCATCATTCTCAGTGCACAAAAAACTAGTCTTTGACCACCAACATATTCATTCAACAGTAAAGCACCCAAACAAAAAAAAAAATCCACGCAGCACAACACTGAACCTCCTAATGAATCTACAAATCCTTTGTGGTATGTCACAGTAGTCTTAGCTTAATCTATTCACTTTTCCAGACTCTCTAAAAGCTAGGTTTCACCAAATAATTACCGATATAAATATGGTAAGTCTTCATACTTAGTACAAAGATAACAACTACAGGTACCTCTTCCAACACCTACAGAAAGTCTGTCTATTAAAATCACTTGTAGTAATTTAGTCTTTAACCTAACACCATCCACACTGGGAGGTCAGGGGGAGGGTTTAAAATTAGCCCATGCATGGTGTAAAATGTAATAAATTAATTTCAAGACATTCAAGAAAATCCTTTATTTATTCAAAACAGCACACTTAAAAATAACTAGAGGGTCTTTTTTGGGTTTTGGTTTTTTGTGTTAGTTTGGTTTTTTGGAGTTTGTCTTGGTTTTTTTTTAAAGCTAGGTAATTGTGTCCAAAACAAGAGACAACTTACTTGGTGATTAGTAATGAATCAGCACAAAGGTCTTGAGAGTTGTATTGAGTGCACCACACTTCAGCCTTTGAAATTCAGTAACAGGGGCAGCCTAGCTACCAAGTCATCAGCTTCTCACCTGCTAATAAGTTTGCTTGGTCATTTCTTTTTCTAGTCATATAGGTCTAGTCTTGGGGCTTAGGACAACCAAAGATCTTTAACAGAAGGGAATACTGATAACTTGCAAAACAAACCCATTTTTGGGGTAGTACATTGGATGTCCCCCTGATCCTTTCTGTTTTGATTGCCCAACTTTTACATGAAGTCACTGCTGACAAGAGCTGCTTTTATAGGTCACCTTCAATTTCAGTTTTCTGTGTCCTTCCCTGATACTTCCCACCAGTTTCACCTGACAGGTTTAGTGTCAGATGGCTCAGAACACTTTGACTCAGTGCTGCAGCCAACATCCAAAAAAAACCCAAAGAATAAGTTTATCTGAGTTTGTTTTAAATACTTACACTCCAACCAAGCAGCTTCCACTTCTATATTACCACTACCCCAACCTCACCCCTACAGACCATAAAGGCTTAGACTTTCTCTCCTAATAACATTTGTTATGCACTCGTCACCAGGGAAAGGGAGAGGGCGTGATACGCACTGAAAATAAAACAGACATCAGCACTGAAAACTGATACATAAATCATTATAAATATTTGTTTAATAAGAATTAGACAGTGGGCGTACTGAATAAGTAGTTCTTTGCTCAGTTTGAGAGATTAACAGTTTAGTCCTGCTTTTCAAGAACCTGAAAGTCTCTATTACCTTTGATAACAGAAAAGCATAATAAAGCATCTTTACAATCAGCTTTAAGCAATAAAATTCAGAAGCAAAGCCACCTTTGCTATAGTTAAAATTTTAAGAAAGAAATTTTGTAGGTGTACCTGATGATGCTGAATGTTCTTTATATTACAAGAAAACTCATGGTACAGTTGGAATTTATTGATATCTTTTTCATTTCCACTTTTGGATGACATTTTTGCCAAGGCTGACTGGATACAAATGTACCTTTGCTGACATCTAAATAAAAGAAACAAAATATAAATAATGTATTTTAGCATGAAACTTGTAACCAGTCATTAGTGCTTGTATTAAACAAAAATTAAGTTTGGAGACTGTCCAATCACAAGTTATGTTAACTTTAATTACCTGCAGAACTCTTAATGCTGAGACTGACATATTCTATACTGGCTGCAACATGCCAAGAGAAGAAATTCAACCAGACCTCAGAAAAAGCTGAACACATTCTCCTGAAGAGAATGGATACTCGAAAACCACCATCAGCACTTCAGTTTGGTCAGTTATTGGTTCAACTTCACTGTATTGGGTTTGCACCACTGCAGGGGAGGAGGTACAGAATTTTTGAGCAAAGTTAAGCCCAAGAAGGAGGGAGGGGCAGAAGGAAGGTGCTCTAAGATTTAGTTTTTATTTTCTCATTATTATATTCTGATTTGATTGGTAATAAATTATTTTTTCCAGGTCAAGTCTGTTTTGCCTGTGATGGTAACTGCTGAACAATCTCCCTGTCCTGATCTTGACTCACAAGCCTTTTGTTTTATTTGCTCTCCCCATCTAGTTGATGAGGGGAGTGACAGAGTGGCTTTGGTGGGTANCGGAGGGTAATAGTGGAGCAGATCTCCACCTGTAGCCCAGGGAAGACCCCATGCCGGAGCAGGTAGCTGTGCCCAAAGGAAGCTGTGAACCCGTGGGAAGGCCATGCTGGAGCAGGCTCCCGGCAGGACCCGTGGCCCCGTGTAGAAAGGAGCCCAGGCTAGAGTAGGTTTGCTGGCAGGACTTATGACCCTGCAGGTGACTTACGCTGGAACAGTCTGTGCCTGAGGGACTGCACCCCATGGAAGGGACACACACTGGAGCAGTTTGTGAAGAACTGCAGCCTGTGGGAAGGACTCGTGTCAAAGAGGTTAATGGAGGACAGTCTCCCATGGGAGGGACCCCTGGCTGGAGCAGAGGAAGACTGGGAGGAGTCCCCTGCTGAGAAGGATGGAGCAGCAGAAACAACATTTGATGGACTGACCACAAACCCCCATTCCCCATCCTCCTGCACCACTGCAGGGGAGGAGGTACAGAATTTTTGAGCAAAGTTAAGCCCAAGAAGGAGGGAGGGGCAGAAGGAAGGTGCTCTAAGATTTAGTTTTTATTTTCTCATTATTATATTCTGATTTGATTGGTAATAAATTATTTTTTCCAGGTCAAGTCTGTTTTGCCTGTGATGGTAACTGCTGAACAATCTCCCTGTCCTGATCTTGACTCACAAGCNAGATGGGCAGAAAGGCTCATGAATGTACCTCCAGCATAAGTGAAGGAATGGATCTAAATCAATCTCGCAGTAAACACCGTTTTCACATCATTTAACAAAAAATTAGATATGTATCTGCATGCTAAGAGACTGAATGTTACCATGTAACCAGGAA
Source organism: Syrrhaptes paradoxus (assembly GCA_013400615.1). Classification (NCBI taxonomy): domain Eukaryota; kingdom Metazoa; phylum Chordata; class Aves; order Pterocliformes; family Pteroclidae; genus Syrrhaptes; species Syrrhaptes paradoxus. The sequence continues at coordinate 10,110 of VZTO01022554.1, forward strand.
AGTTTAGAAAGTAAAGAGCCAAACTTACAATTTCCTGATAAAATCCAGTGTATCTTTATCTTTAGCAACGATATCAGCTAAAATATGCTGTACTCCAGCCTCTACTTCCTGGATATTTGAAAGTCCTTAAATAAAACACAGTTAATAATTATAAAAATGCTAATATGAAAAGTTACTTTTCACAAATAAGAAAATATATAAAAGCTGAAATAAAACTGATACCAGATATCTGACTGATTTGCAGGGGTTTCAATGAAGAATACTATTTCATTAGAATTTTTTTATTAACTAAGCTTCCTTTTTCTAAAACATCTGAAACGATTATATTTTTAATGAGCCTAAAGAGACCAATGGCATCATAAGTCAAAGTGACATTGAGAGAAAAATCACAATTTTTTTTACTTTGATGCTAACAGATCTTGACATTTATGATGCAAGTGAACTATTTACAATAGTTAAATTGGATATTCAAGTGTAATTTTTGAGGCTGTAACAAAATGACTAATTGTAGCAGAAGCCTACATGTTTTGTTACTTATATGGACACTTTCAAACCTGTCTTTTCTCTGTGTGATAGTTTTATATTTCCACTGGTTTATAGCAGGAGTTTGCACAGTGACACTTCTGAGGTCAGGGTACGCTCATCCTTTCCCACAAAACACTGTTCAAACAGCAAAGTTATAAAATGCCTCCTTAGACAAAGCGTTCTAGAGAGCTGATAACAGAATCATTCAACTTTCCACTGCACAGAACCATCCCTCACTTCAAAAGACCAGAAGAGGTAGCACTATATCGTCCTTAGCACAGCAGTTGAATTGGACCAGAACCAGAAGGTAATGAAGTAAAACTGACATCTTAAATTTAAATCAACATACCTAACCTTGTTTCTAGCAACAACCAGTAACAAAAGCTTCAGAGCAAAAAGCAAGAATCCTAGAGTTGGCAGATGCAGCACTATCTCCTTCAACATTNAACAATCTCCCTGTCCTGATCTTGACTCACAAGCCTTTTGTTTTATTTGCTCTCCCCATCTAGTTGATGAGGGGAGTGACAGAGTGGCTTTGGTGGGTACCTGGAGTCCAGTCAGGGTCAACCCATCACATTTTGCAACTTGAAAAAATTATAGTTATCTATTTTATGCAAATGCAACATCTCTCTTGAATCTTCCCAGCCTCAGAATTAAATTCTTGTTTTAAGAACTTCACATGCACAAAAGTTTCCTTTTTTTAATTAGGAATAACAGGGATCCCAAACAGATAGCTTCCTGAATGCTCCTCATGATTATTACACCTACAACACACTTTGGATCAACAGGATACATCTGTAGAACACTGTCTATCCAATTAAGGAGCTTCTAGTGGTTAAAAGAAAATGATAGACTGATAGTGACAGCATCCTTTACAAAATAACCCCTTCATTGAAATTATCACATTGCTGTGCTCTAGCCTTTTGATGAAGTTGGCCATTACCCACAATAAACAGCAAACAAGGGTCAACTAAACAAAACTGAGCCAATTCAAATCAACACTGCATGCTATTAAGGTGGCACCTGTTCTTTGATAACCCTGTTCTCTGTCCCCAACAGTACACAGCAGAAAGAAAAAAAAACCAAGCAACTACTACTCTGTCACACCAGTCCCCCAGACACGGCGACCCTGAAGTCATGTAATGTGAGAAAACTTACATTCAGCTAACACAAAGGATCAGTAATTCTGCTTTAAAAACAGGCATATTTGTTTGCCTTATTCACTGCCAATGCCAAAAATCAACGACCACTGCATGCTAATTACACTGACTGGTGTCAAGCAGTAAATATTGGAGCAATAGCTCAAGCAGCTGCACTGCTGAAAAGTTATAGCTTGAAGGAAGTGCAAGGACAGAAAGCTTTCCCCTAGAGATCACCAACTGCAAAGGAGATTGTCTCTAAAGGGAGTAGAGCTACAGAGTTTTTCAGTCTTTGGGAGTCACAGTGTCATGCCATGCTCACAGCAGATCTCTCCTCCACTGATAACCAGATGGGCAGAAAGGCTCATGAATGTACCTCCAGCATAAGTGAAGGAATGGATCTAAATCAATCTTGCAGTAAACACCGTTTTCACATCATTTAAAAAAAATTAGATATGTATCTGCATGCTAAGAGACTGAATGTTACCATGTAACCAGGAAAGTTTAGAAAGTAAAGAGCCAAACTTACAATTTCCTGATAAAATCCAGTGTATCTTTATCTTTAGCAACGATATCAGCTAAAATATGCTGTACTCCAGCCTCTACTTCCTGGATATTTGAAAGTCCTTAAATAAAACACAGTTAATAATTATAAAAATGCTAATATGAAAAGTTACTTTTCACAAATAAGAAAATATATAAAAGCTGAAATAAAACTGATACCAGATATCTGACTGATTTGCAGGGGTTTCAATGAAGAATACTATTTCATTAGAATTTTTTTATTAACTAAGCTTCCTTTTTCTAAAACATCTGAAACGATTATATTTTTAATGAGCCTAAAGAGACCAATGGCATCATAAGTCAAAGTGACATTGAGAGAAAAATCACAATTTTTTTTACTTTGATGCTAACAGATCTTGACATTTATGATGCAAGTGAACTATTTACAATAGTTAAATTGGATATTCAGGTATAATTTTTGAGGCTGTAACAAAATGACTAATTGTAGCAGAAGCCTACATGTTTTGTTACTTATATGGACACTTTCAAACCTGTCTTTTCTCTGTGTGATAGTTTTATATTTCCACTGGTTTATAGCAGGAGTTTGCACAGTGACACTTCTGAGGTCAGGGTACGCTCATCCTTTCCCACAAAACACTGTTCAAACAGCAAAGTTATAAAATGCCTCCATAGACAAAGTGTTCTAGAGAGCTGATAACAGAATCATTCAACTTTCCACTGCACAGAACCATCCCTCACTTCAAAAGACCAGAAGAGGTGGCACTATATCGTCCTTAGCACAGCAGTTGAATTGGACCAGAACCAGAAGGTAATGAAGTAAAACTGACATCTTAAATTTAAATCAACATACCTAACCTTGTTTCTAGCAACAACCAGTAACAAAAGCTTCAGAGCAAAAAGCAAGAATCCTAGAGTTGGCAGATGCAGCACTATCTCCTTCAACATTTTTCACTGTGCTGATGGACTACCAATATCTTGAAATAGCTTTATTAACACCATATAAGAAAACCTGCATACTTCTAATAACTAATATTTGTATTGAATCCAGAACCTTGCTTCTGATCAAGCTATAGAGCTACACACTATAAAAAATTAACATTGCCCTTTTTTTAAGAAGGGGAAGCTAAGCTTGCCTGCCATCAAGAAAAATAAAAATGTGAGAATAAGAATGTTATTAAATGCCTGAACCTGATGAGAAGTTGCAGACATAAGGATCCAAATTCCACAAGTTAGTGTTTCCTATGGTAAAAGCAATGTAATGCCAGAATACAAAGCTAAAGGAATTATAACACACACATTATACTGAATACGAATTGAGGCACTCAAGTACCAGAAAATTACATGGCAACATTATTTTAATTCTAACAGAGAATTTGATTAAGATAGAATAGGTCAAAACCAAGTCAGGATTGAAGAATAAAAAAGTTCCCATTCAACAAGTACTACTCACACTGGCATTTTACTGTGTTCATTGCAAAAACAGCACGTTCATGTAATTAGAGAAATATTTGACCATGCATACAACTAAAAGGAAGAACAAAGTTTTCTTTCTGGTCAGCCTGCTTCCAAGACTTTCAAATATGCGGCTTTGAAACATGAGCTGCTGTTTCTATTTCAGTTTATTTTTAGTGTAAGTTTAAAAACACTGAGAATTTAAAAGAACTCTATTAAGATTTTATGAAAACTTTTCTGCATGGCTCATCCCTTCAAAAAAAATTCACTCTGATCTCAAGCTGTATCTAGTTTGTCAAACTGGCTCCCAAGTTGATAAAAGTGACCCAGTTCATAGATGTATGTAATTTATGATGCTCCTTTTAAATTAAAACCATTATATAAACCTAAGCAACATTATTTTTAGCACAAAATTGAAAACAGGTGTACTGATTTTCAAAAACTGTAATGTTTATGCTGCAACAAATAGGGTGCATTCAGAAGGAAGTGCTAAATAATTTATTTGAACTTTCACTGTGAAGATTTTCTTTTGGCTCTTTAGACTCTGCCAGAATAGTCAGATATTTGGTTGCAGTATACTTCTGTAAGAAGTAATGACATGCCAAAATGCAGTAACTGAGCAATCAGAATATTTGGTAACTGGTTTTCAATGCAAAGTTAAGAACGTTTTATAAACAATACTTAAATAACAAAGGAATAACTGAAGCGGAAAGAGTCAGCCTCACTAAGGAGGTTCAGTACATTTATGCTAAAATTTAAGCTTTGGGGCAGGAAAAAATAAAAGTACATCTCTACTTAAACACCATACTAAAGGTTGCAGCAATCTTCATATTTTGTCAGAGGTTGCCCCCTACAGATTCACCTATAACTGCATTCAAAGAAACACAACTCTGCAGTCTATATGTAACAATCACATTGTTTGAGTTCCTGCTCAAATTTTAGAGATCATATCTTCTCCAACCCCCACTGTCATTCAGTAACAAAAAAAACTCGCACTCACTCCCAATCACCAAGGTCAGCTTTTATTAAGATATGCTTTGATGGGTAACATCTACTTCAGTACAGAGTATGAGCATAAGCCTCTTGTACAATCAGCACTGAATCATCAGTAAACAATTCAAGAAAGAGTAGAACCTTGGAGAGGTCTCAGGTATGCAGTGCAGTTCCCTCTCTCTTACCAGTAAATACAGATGTCAGCTGTAACATCTCCAGACTTTTCTCTTGTATTCCAGAATTATTACTATTTACAATATAAAAAGACAAGAAAAGTTGGAGCTATGGAATTAAATTTAAATTCTTACCATATGTTGTTAAAAAAAACCCCATTGAATTCAATATAGTTGCATAACTTCCAACAACATCAGAACAATTAAAGTAATTCCCCTTTTAAAATATTTTCAGCTATTTAGGACACTAGTGATCATAGAAGAAGAGCACTTACCTTTAGTATTGGGTCTAATGTAAGAAAAGAGATTGAGTTCCATAGGATTCTGCAGGAGGGAGAGAGCTGCAGGTTCTAATCCCAGCTGCTTGGCTCTCTGGGCTTTGGTGCCTTTACTCCCCGTTTTATAAGGTGCAGACTTAAAACAAACAAAAACCACAGTTATTAAAAGGCAAGGAAATATTTCAATCCTGCTATGCACTTTTCATTATGCACTATTTAGCTATGCAGGATTACATTTAAACTAAAGATGATCTGAAAAATACTAGTATACTGACCACATGGTCTAATTCTTCCAAAGTTCTGCAATTTAGTAAGGCTGTTAAAACACATCCAGATAATTTCCCTTCTTTCTTCAACTTCTGTATCATTGTATGTGCCTTCTTTGCAACAGTACTAAAACGTAAGAGATTGATATTAATAGTCACATTTCCCAGCAGATTAAAAAAGCTATTGATTGTGACCCTGTTTATTACACTGCTGGAGCATTCTGAAACCCCTGAAGATTGTATCTCATGCTAATCCCCAAACCAAGTCTGATAATCCAAAAGAGTTTCCAACTACTACTCTGTCTCCAATTAGTTCAAAACTGTATAAAAATGTCTTGTGGTAGCCTTAAGAAAAATCAAAGTAATACCTATAGTCATTACTACTATACAATTTTTTTTTCAATATTACTAGCCTGGAAGCCAAATAAAAAGGCCCCAAGTTAAATCCATGTTGATAAGCACTTACAGCTGTAATTCATATTAAGATAGTTCTGCAGCATCAAGTACAGGGTATCAGATATTAAACTTAGATCCTCAACAGGACACTTGTGAGCAACTGCAAGCAGTAAAGTTACAATTTAAATTACTTGTTCAGACAAGAACTCTCTGGCCACCCTCCCTCTTTGGAAAGAATCTGGATAGGGGATAGTGGTGAGAGTACAAGGAGGAAGCCACCATGCTGACAGAACACCTGGCAAGTCTGTTCCCTTACCATCTCAAGAACATATAGACACACAAAAAGCAGTCTCATCTACCCCTGTAGCAGGCTTTGCTGATCATTTCTTTGCTGCAATGGTCTGGGATAGTTTAACCTGCTCTCCGGGCACACTACAACCTCAAGTAGTGCTCTTCACTAGAGGCTTTGCTGCTTCAAGCAGGGAGCCGAAGAATTCTTAGTAATTTTTTTTGAAGGGTGCAGCTTACATCTAATCAGGCTACGTAGCTCCAGAACCTATAAACGACTCTTTCAGTAAGTTTTTTCTCTGCAGCTTTAGTACACTACAGAGAAATTGAAATCTTAATTTTTCTTTGGTAATCAATAATGCTAAATTTCCTGTTACTTCCAATAAAAAAAAAAAAGACAGACAAGTATCAAGCATAATTACCTTAGTTTTAAACTTTCTTCTTTAGGAGTTCCTCTATAACTATAGTGCACATGAAGTGCCAAAACAAGGAACAGAGAAGCAACAGCAGGTTTTTACTTAACTACCCCCCAGATACCTCCCTGTATTAACTAGCTTACCGTAGCTCTTCCAATGTTTGCTGCATTTCTCGCAAGGCATCGGCCTCCAGATTATTGATGAGCTCTTTTCTATACCGAGCAATAAAAGGAATTGTGTTTTCCTCTTGAAAGAGGCAAATTAAGTTTGCACATACCCATGGCTCAACATTTGTTATTTCTGACAAGGCCTGTCAGAAGGAAAAAAAAAAAACACACAACACACACCACATTTAAGAGAATTTAAGAGACACAATAGATTGGTTTAAGCAGCCTCTCACTGAAAGTTCAAAACCACCCCCAGAATATTATGCTGGCCAACAGTGACTACTGTCCTCCCCAAGACAGGATGCCAGGCTCCACATGCATCTAGCCACCATGCTCACTACTTCAGAAAGACATGCAGCAACCCATGTTTCCAGAAACTTGGAAATTACATGAAAAAAAGCAGGAAAGAGTACCTTTTGGGAACAGAAAACAATTGAAAACAAATCAGAAAGACAACAAACTGCACCTGGCAACTCAGAAAACTTGGAAATTTCTTTTTATAACCCACACTGACACACCTCATGGTCAAACAAAACCCACAAACCCAGAGCTGATGCAAATCCCATTCCACCAATAACTGGAAACTATCGTGATATTACTACAGATTTCACAATGAACCAAGCCTGACAAACACGATTTCCTACAAATTGGGCTTTCTGAAGATAAAGTTACAGTGTAGCAATACGGAATCAAGGACACTTTGCTACAGTTATTCCCATAGACAGCTGCCAGCACTATAACCAGCCTCCCGGAACAGGAGCTATCCTAAAACTGTCTTCGTCTCAACAGCTTTAAAGTTAACATCCTGAAAAAAAAAAATCAAAGATGATATCTCCCTTGATGTCACCATTGTTCCAAGAATGCAATCTCCTCCTTGATGGTACTGTGAAGTGATACACACTCTCAAATGAGTCTCTACAACAAGGCATTCTATGCTAAGACTTAGATTCTGAAACTGTGCGCAGAGACATCTCAAATCTTTCAGTAGCCCTTCCTGCAAGAGTTTCAGTTGACTATATCCCACAAAAAAAACCAAACAAAACAACACACTAATACAGAAGAAATGTGCAAACTGTTACAGGCAAGCTTTGTACTAAGCACTGCCTAAGTCACAGGTATTAGAATAATGTTAAAGTTTGAGGTTTTAACAGTTACCAACCAACATTTACATTTATATATGCATTATGACAACTTAAGCTAAGGTTAAATTATTACTTAACAGCACAATGACTCTGACACTCCAACTGATGCCAAGAAGACTGAAATTGTATGTCAGGTTCTAAGTGCTAATTATGTAGGAAATGGTTTAATTGATACCTCAGAAAAGGAAAAGATCATACCTGTACAATATCCCAGTTCATTTCAAATTCTTCTTTTATTTTGTTGCCTCCTAGATTTTTAACTGGCTTTCCTTCAGGACATGCAGTCGACTTAATTTTTTTAAAAGGTGGTTCATCAAATTCAAAATCTTCTTTGGATTTCTCACATTTCACTTGATTTCCCCCTACAGGAACACTTGTTGAGGGTTTTTCATCACTCACTAAACTCTTTGCATTCTTCCCTTGGAATGAATTTATTTCAAATTTTTTAGGCACTCCTGGCTTTTGATTTAAAGTTTTTTGTTTAGTGCCTACATCTTCTTCCTTAGGTTTTAGAAGTTGCATTCTATTATCTTCTGCAGGAGCAATAGGCAAGGATACATCCTGCCAAAAAAGGCATTGAAATCATATTAAGCACTGACTGTTACAAACTGGTTCAACATTTCGATTAAAAGCTAGGAAGACCTGATACCAGATATCACTTTCCCAAGAGATGTCTCTGTCTGGCAGGGAAATGCCAAGCCAGAAATCAAGTCACTTTAAATCTATCTTGAAAAGATACAAACATACTCAGCAGAACTGTGATTTAAAAGATTGAATAAAATTATCCTGGAAAGACTATTTGGGCTGTCCAGAAGACACTGACCTACAGGCCAACAAAACAGGGAACAGGAAGGCAGGGAAGCACTCTTCTAATGAGGTGTTAGGTGCAGCATGGAAACTGGGACTGAGATGTGGACCACTAAGATATTGTTTAACCTTGGACGACCACACCTTCTTTCCTTAATTTCCCCAGAGATCACCTTCAGATTCCAAGAATGTATTTCTCAATATGCCACATAAGTCAAAACATTGGGAAACATTAGTATAAACCAGAAAGACTGTCTTCTATCATGACCTGACCTCTTATATTAACCTTTGACAGAAGTAACTTCTATCAGAACTGCACCTTATATTTATGATAAAACTGTGATCCTTACTGGGTCAAACAGCCATACAAGGAGACACAAGTCTGTTTGTTGTGGTACCCAACTGGTAAAACGGCCCAAGACAAAGGTGCACCACAGAAACCAGAGATATCAGAACATTTAGTTTTCATTACAGACAGAACAGATGTATTTATTTTTCTTGTTGAAAGATTTACAGGAAAAACCATGTCCCATTATCATCAGCCAAAATTTTAAAAGAAGGCCCTTAGATACATAAGAAAGCCATGTGTATCAAATATACTGAATATTCACAGCAACTGTGGAATCACGACTAGCTGATCGACTCAGGTAACCAAGAGAACCAGAGTAATTAAGTGTCTCTTGCTTACAGATACTCACCATTTCCTCTTTTATTGATACTTTCTTGGCCTTTTTCCTGGCCGCTGCTGACTGTGGAGCAGCAACTTTTTTAGTTTTTGACACATTTTTCTTTGGCAAACGAGGTCTCTTGGCAGTTTGGCTTTTGGGCTCCCACTCCTCCTCTTCCTCCCCTGATTCAGAGCTCCTGTAAAACAGACAAGTAAACAATACTGCTTATGAGAAGAATAAAATAATACATAAGCTAGCCAGTCTGAGTGTTTTCTGACATGAAAGGAAGCAAAAAGGAAAAATGAACAGGAATGTAGGCAGGCTCAACAGAATCACAGAATGTTAGAGACTGGAAGGGACCTCGAAAGATCACCTAGTCCAATAGCCCTGCCAGAGCAGGAACACCTAGATCAGATCACACAGGAACGCATCCAGGCGGGCTTTGAATGTCTCCAGAGAAGGAGACTCCACAACCTCTCTGGGCAGCTCTGTCACCCTCACTGTAAAGGAGTTTTTTTTCATATTCAAGTGGAACCTCCTATGTTCCAGCTTGAACCCA